>JANBXA010000096.1:0-292708 GCA_030556225.1 Cricetiscus sungorus | reverse complement strand
GCCCATCCCAGAAGATCAGAGGTCAAGCAGAATAAATTGAGGAGAGAGAAATATTTGTATTAAAAGTATTTTCCCTCAGAGAAGTGAGAAGAAGAGGCAAGAGAGAGCCAATAGTAAAGTTTCTTAATTTGTGGTCTTGTGAAAATCTGTCTACTTTGTGATGTCATCTGCTTCAAGGACCTTGAACTGATTCTGAAGTCCTTTCTAGGAGGTCACCTTTGGAGGTGGTATTCCAGCTGTTCTGGGAATGTTGGTGAGTCTAGCTAGGCCATGGTTTACATGACTGTAGGAGGAGGGTCTGTTATTATAATGGAAGTGCAGGGGTGGAGGAGTGCCTCATAAGGCCCTTCCAAGCAAGGTAACAGTGCACCGTATTTCCTAAGCTTCTTGATATACACTTGACTGAAAGCGATGTCAAGAATTGTTGTTCCATGGAGGCTATTCTTTGTTCACTTAAAATAAGTCCCACATACACCAGTTAATTTCTTGTATATTGCAAATCATAGCATCTCATTGTACCTGGACAATTATTTTAAAGTAAGGCCCATTTTGATTATTTCAGTCCAATTTCTTGACTGGAGTTTTCCCCCAAGTGTTGTTTCAATTTTTAAGTTTGGTTTTATGTCTGTTTTGTCCTGATTATTAAGGATGTTATCAAGTATAGAATTATCCCGGATATAAAATAGTTATTGTGAATGAATGGCTTATTTATTATGAAAAAAATGTGGTTCTTGGCAAAATTCAATCTGTTACAGAATGTCAAGGTGGGGAATACTCTCAGTTGCTAATATCTTTGCCACTGCTGTAGTGTCAGCATAAAAACCTGGATTACATAAAAACCTGCCATTCACTGAACGTGCAGTGAATGGCTGAGGGAAAAAGAGGGCGCCATAAGATCATGTGAAACTATTGTCAGGGCATTGTGAGACCTCCTGAGGGTAGAGTGATTTCCACCTGGAAGTCAAAATATTTACAATTAGCAAAGCAAACAAAAATTTTCTCAGAATGTGAATGGTAGGACAGAATCAATTGCATTTTAGTTTCTTTCTTCTCACTGCTTGTATGTGTATTTTATCCAGTGGGAAATAAGTGCAAACCAATGATTAAAGCAAAAAAGTCCAAAATATCATTTATAGCCCAGGGAATAAACCATCCCTAGTTCAACAAACTTATGTATTTTTCCCAGATTTCTCAGAATGTAAATAATATTAATCAGGTAAAAGCAAGTTTGCAAACTGGGTGGAGAAAGAAAACAATGGATCAATTTTCAGCTGCATGTTATAGCATATTTGTAGCTTCTTTTATTCTCAAGAGATTTCATTTTCCCAGGTGCGGGCTTGATGGTGGATAAATTGTGATGGTAGATTTATAAAACAAAAACTTTAGGAGGAAAAGAATTAGTTTGAAACACCAACATTACATTCCCACTTCTAATAAGAGTATCAGAAAAAAATTAAAAATTCCTAGGTTTCAGATATGATTATTAGAGTGACAGACCTGAGTGATTGTTTTATTAAATTGACCACACTCTACAGGCAAATATTTGAGAGACTGATATAAAAATTTGTTCCCTTTTGCTGACTCTGATGCTTCCAAGATGTCAGCTGTAGCTTCAGGAGGAAGCAGGGTATCTGGAGCAATATTCCATGCAGGTGGAATCAAACTTCTCTGAAGTTCTGTGGCTTGGGCTGATAAAGTAGGAGAGAAACAAACAAAATTTATTTAATATTTTTGTTTGTGTGTGTGTGCACAGGGAACATTCAAAGAAGAAACTGTAGCCATTTTAAATAAAGAAGTTTATGAAAAACTAATAGGACACAGGAAAATCATCTAGAGAAAGTAACTTATAGGGAAGTTATAGGGTAAATGTGGGAGGAAACTTGCTCTCAATAAAGACAGCAAAGGTTTGATTGCCCAGATTCATTTTAGCTTCTGTTCCCATTCTCCAGTTATAGGACATTCTCCTCTTCCATTATGGGGTAGATTCCCCAGTACAAGGTGAGTAGTATCTCTTGGGAGAGATGAGAGAGCTCTTTGCTCATCAGCTTTTGCTCAGTCCGCTTAGGAGTTGTAGTCCCTTTAAAATGGCAAGTGTTGTGTTTGAGGGTGGCACACTATTTTGCTGCAGTCTCACAAAGAAACCTGTGTACCAGTTATTTATCACCCTCATTTTATAGTTAAACAAAAGAAATTCCTAAAGTATATGGAAGTTAAATATCTGGGAAAGGTAATTTGAGATTTGATCCTATCTCATTGCTGACCCTATTGGTCCTAACCTAGAATATTTTATCAGTAGTTAAGCTATTTACCAAGTTAAGCATTCTTCAAGCAGGTAGGAGTTTTCTTCTGGTTGGTGAGAGAACAATTTAAAGAGATGGAGTAATTTGCCTATGACCAATTAATTTAGAACACAGCCTCTGTTATAATCCAAACCTGCGTGTTGAATTATAAAATTTTTGTCTATCAGAGTGATTTGATCCATTCTTCAGTAACAGAATGTATTTTGCACTTAATATGCTAGCATCATTATGCAACTAGGTTTTCATAATATAGACATATATTTCTCACCTGTAGGTCTTGATTCATAATTTCCTCCGTGATATGAGAATCTTCTCTCTTCCCAGGCATGCCATAGAAACTTTAGCTGCTCCCCCCCTCCAGCCCGAACTTTGTCTTTGAAGTGTCCATAAATTCTCTGACTTTGCTTTGTTTGATAAGAAATTATAAGACTCCTTATTCCAGAGGTTGCCTGCCTCGAACTGTGCATGCTGAAAATGTGTACTGAGTGGCCAAAGAGCAACACACCTTTCCTGGAACTCCTAGTACTCAGTCGTCAGAACACACTCTAATCTCATTTCGACATGTTTGTCAATGCTTCTATCACATCATTGCAATGACGTCACTATTGAAATCAGAAAGGATAGACTTTTGGAGTTTCCTCTTGGGAAGTCCTGGATGGAGGTGTACCTAGAGAGTGTGAAGCTATGAATCCTTCACCTCCACATCACTCTACGGTTCTCTCCATTCCTGTCCTCTGTAGCAGTTGTGTGCACACTGTTAATCCTGTTTCCTTTAGTTCCTGGAACTGCATAAGTAAATTAACTAAACCCAAGGAGAGGGCTGTGGGAAGCATGGTGTACAGGTAGTTGGCTAAAAGCACAGGCAGAACCACTGTACGTTGAGACGGTTGTCTGAAGTAGGGGTAGTTTTGTGAATCTGGGCTCAGCTGTCAGCTAAGAGATTGAGCTCTGGAGGGTTTCTCTAAATAATACTACTTCTCTTTTAGTTCATGAACTCTCAGTTTTGGATGGAGTGTGTGTGTGTGTGTGTGTGTGTGTGTGCTGCTGTCATCCTTAGCAACTCTACATCCTTTAAATCACTAGTTCTCAACATGTGGGGCTCGACCTTTCTTGGGGTCATATATCAGATATTCTGCATATCACATATTTAAATTTTCTAATAGTACCAAATTATAGTTATAAAGTAGCAAGAAAAATCTTATGATATGGGGTCACCACGACATGAGGAGCAGTATTAAAGGGTCACAGCATTAGGAAGGTTGAGAACCACTGCTATAAATATAGATTCCTAGTAAACATATTTAGGTATCTCAGCTTAGGCATTCACAATATTTACATTTTTCGAGAGTTACACCCTAATACATTGCTTTTTGTGGTCCACAAGTGTTAAATAGTGCTCATGCTTTCCTTACATTGGGATTATCAGTGTTTCTACTTCCTTTTCATGACACAAGCATTCTAATAATTAGTGATGGAAAATGATGGCAGGTGGGAAAACTATTACAATACAGGATCAGGTTCGTATAAAATATTCTTTAAATTCCCTCCTGAATTTTTTTTCTAAGAAGCAAGTTCATGTTTAAGGACAAAAGCAACAGTTAAGTAATGCAACATTGCTTATTTAAGTTGAATTCTATTTAGCGTTTAAGATTTGGTATGAAAGTCCTGCCCTCATGTATACATCATGTGCATACACATATATGTATGTATGTTTGTACCTGCTGAAACTTAACCTTCAAGGAGATCTTTACATGTGATGACATTTGAGAAGTTATGACAAGAAATAAGAGCTCTCATGAATGGGTTGAGTACCACTGTTTAAGACAAGCCTCAGTGGGCTTGTTTATTCCTACTATCATGCAAGAGTGATTTACATTTTTATCTTGGAATTCAATTATACAAATCAAATTAGCTTGTTTTTCTTACTAAGTCTATGCTTCTTAAGATTTACTTTTTTACGTGTGTTTGTGTATGTGTGTGTGTGTGTGTGTGTGTGTGTGTGCGCACACGCGCGAGCGCTCGCATGCCACATCTGTGCAGGTGCCTGTGGAGCCCAGAGAAGGTGTGGGATCCCGTGGACTGTTGAATGTCAGCCAGCACAGGTGGTACTAGGAACTGGAGTCAGGTGCTCTAGGGGAGTAGGCCCTGTTTTAACTGTGGAAATACCTCTCCATTCTACAAGCTGACACATTTTTGCAATAGCCCCTGATGGACTAATTTACCCAGAATAATTTGGATTTCAAGCAAGAAATTAACTTGTGCTTTGGCATAAGATTGAAGTAATTATATGAGATGAGAGAAAAAGAGGAGTGATTTGGTACAAGTGAAAGACAGGAAATATTTCAGGGACACAGGGAGTGAAGAAAACCCCTCTCCCAGAGACCTTTTGAAGCAGCTCCCATCTGAGAAGTGAGAATTTGAGCACAATTAATATTTATTGTGAAGGTTAATGATGTAAAGGCAGGGATCCTCTGTGCTGGAACTCACTAAGAAGGAATCTCCTGTCACTGATGTCTGTCTTTAGCACCACCTCAAGGGAAGGGGCATGATTCAGAGTATTATTATTTTCCTATGACAACAAGCCAAGAATTACTTTTCTTAACATTTTGAAAACATTGATTCCAATATTTTGAAATGAATCACATTTGCGGTGAATGCTGATTTGTCTTAAGTTCACTGTACTGTAATGTATTTATCTATTAATGCTTAGTTGTCAAAAACATAGCCAATGGGAGCTGCCTTTACCTGGACCCTGGAACTCATTTTAAACCCAATGTAAAAAAAATGATAGCATTCTTTTGTTAATGTACCATTCTTGCTAATCTTCCCTGCCACCAAACACATACAGCAACTCACATGCCACACACAGAAATACTGGTCTTTCTGCCCCATCATAAACATTGCAAAACATTCTGTCTTTGGTCAAAGGGCTGCCTTTTTCTTAGAGCATTAAATGCTACATAACCAACGACACTGGAAGCACTTCTGACTTACAGAAACACTAGACGAAAACTCACTTGCTTCAGTAGTAAGTTGCCCATTTTTCTTTCTATGTCATAATCAAATAGAGAAAAAGCAGTCCTAATGGTGGGGGAGTTGATTATCCATTCTGTGTCCTTACGTCTCACATCTTCTTTCCTGTAATTCAATCCTGTGAGTGGTGCTTCTGCCATCTAGTCATCCCTGGTAGACATAGAAGTAGAACTTCTTGGAATTTGAGGTTCTCCAGATTTTCTAAACATATTTGGGGCAACATTCTGAAAGCTAAGGCAAATGTACAAGACAGCAAGGGTGAGGAAAAGGAATGGGAAATTAAAAGGTAAAAAATGTAGAAATGTAACATTATACTAAACTTTCTTGCTGAATCAAGATGGTGTAATCTAGACTGGCCAAATTGTCTCTAAGAATATAGTTCAAGAAAAAAAAAGTTACAAAATATCCATGATTTGAGAGAAGAAACTTGCACCTTTTCTATTGCTATGCTTACATTTTTTAAAGATTTATTTTAAATTTGTGTGTGTGTGTGTGTGTGTGTGTGTGTGTGTGTGTGTGTGTGTGTGTGTGAATTCATGTAGGAAGTGTCCATGAAAGTCAGAAGTGTGTTGGATCTCATGAACTTGAAGTCACAGGTAGTTGTGAGACACCGAATATGAGTTCTGAGAACTGAATTCAGGTCATTGGTAAGAGCCATCTTTCTGGTCTTCTTAAACTTAGTTTAAAATCCCTGTAATGTTTAACTGAAGGTAGGCATTTATCTTTGTTTTGAAGAGGTAATACTCTGTACCCAGTGCCAGTAGTGTACAAGGGCCTTAAAAATGGGATTTTATTTACTCGTTTATTTATTTATTATTTACTCATTTTCAAGAGTGAATCTTTGTGGATATAATCCAAACACAGTAAAATCTGCCTATGGTATTGTGAGGCTCCTGCACGCTGGCAGTTGTTTGCTCAGTCCTATGACTGTGCCTTTATCCTGCACAGGAGTTCTTGGAACTGCAGAGCAATGGATAAAGAGGGAGTGACCAGAGAATGGCCTAAGCCCTACCAACTCCTGGGTTATTTTGTCACCAAAACCATCACCTTCTGTATACCAATACATACCAATGTTTCTGAAGCCTCTCTACTTATATTTATAGTAACAGTTTATTTTAAGAATCTATAATTTTAGTGGTAAAGTGGCTATAGCTGCATGCACTTCCTGGTGCCATCAAGATGCTGAATGAGGAATATTTAAGCAAGTTCTGGACACAGCAGTGTGAAAGTTGCTATTTCTTTATTATGTTTGTGTTCCCTATACTTTCAATTATGATCCTAGACAAAGTATTCATTATAAAAGAAAGCATTTGCTGTGAAGAGAGTAGAAACGAATACAAGAAATTTAGTATCTTTTGTCTTCTCCTGTCCCAACTCTTTGCTTTGATTTCAACAACTTGTGCCTCCTCATAACATGATCTTGTACATTTCAAATATACATAGTAAAACACCAAAAAGCAATAACCAACACTTTTCCCAGAAAATAACACAAAGGTCCTGATCAAGAGTGAGAAACTTTATGGTAAGTTTTCTTTCCTCAGTGTAGAGAAGTAACTACTTCAAATCTGTTCTGGAAGATTCATTTTTAACTTTGCACTTTATTTCACTTTCATTTCTTATTTGAAAAACTATATGATATTTGGACCCAAGATTAGCTCAGAAATATTTAAAAGATAGAAAAATAAGCATTCATACATATTAAATTTAAGTCTTTACCTCAACTTTAGTTGTATATTTTACTTTGACTAACAAGCATTTATAACAATTTATCTGATGCTTCACTATGGTTATAAGTCGTTCTGATATTTGTGTAAATTCAAACTGAAATGTGGCTTTGACGTGTCACCGTGACTTTAACTCTATGTAGTTTCTTATTTTAGAGATTTTTGATTATATAATGGTTAATTCTACATTGGTAGGTGTGTACATATGGCACTACAATTTTATTGCAAAATAATTTTGAGATTTCTTAGACAAGTGATGCCTGATTCAAAGGGTTTAATAAGAAAACATGTATCCCATTAATAAAGTTTCTTTACAACAAAAATAAGAGTTTAACTAGAATTTCAAATGTATATCACTTTTGTGCTTTTAAAATTATTTGAAAGCAAACTATTTGTGAAGGCTTGCAATCAACCTGTCACTACTTGAGCAGATAATAAGACCAGCCTATTTCTCACCACAAAGCCATTAAGGAGTGGCAGAGTGGCTGGCCTTAGAGAACAGAGTGAGTTTCCATATTGGAGCTTAAGGCGATATGAGGACCTAGCTGGTGTGTACTGAGAAAATTGTTCACAGGATGAACAAGAAGACACTGACAAGCACACTGTGGGAGAATACAGGTGACATACCTCTCACCTGAAATGAAGATTTCAGACTTCATATAGTTTTATAATATTTGAATACATACAGGGAAATATCTTAGGAATGGGACCAAACTAAAATGAAATTTTGTTATTTAATATATTCCTAGTTGAAAGTAACTTATACAATACTTTAAAATATTTCAAGTCATGGAATAAATTTGTGGAATTAAACCATTTGTGGTTTCATGTTGATGCTTAAAATGTTTTAGATTTGAGGGTATTTTGAATTTTGCTTCTTTTTTCTCTCAAGTAAGAATGTTTTGCCTATAGTTGAACAGAGGTATAAGGCCACTCACGTTACCTCAGGTAAAATTAGTTAAGCTTTCAAAATTGTTTTATTTTTGAAATTTTTCTAATTGAAATAAAATTATGTCACTTTATGTGCTCCCCTTTCTTTAGATCCTTTTACCCACCCTTCCTCCAACTCCTTCCCTGAATCCTACTTTGAAGATGGTACCCTCTCTTTCTTTAATATATGCATATGTTATACATGTATACACATGTATGACATATGCATGTATATGTGTACATGTGTTCACAAATATATAAACCCAACCCGTTGAATCAGTTTTTTGTCTGCTTGTTTGTATGTGTGTATTGATAACTTTGCATTGAATAACCAATATGGAGACTTATCCTTGGGGGAGGGTAATTCTCCTTCTCCCAGAAGTTATTAGTTACCTGAAGTACTTTGTTTAAGGGTGGGACCCTGTGAACTTTTTCTTTCCACAATTACATATTTGTTGATATTGTAATTGCTCTAGTCTTGTTTGTGCAGACATTTCAAGAAAAGACTTCTTACACCAGACTTCCTGATACCCAAGAGCCATATATATGGCTCTAGAAATTCTTTTGCCCCTCACGCATGATGATCCTTGAGCAGGAGCGATACAGGAGCTGTGATGTAGATGTATCTATTCTATTGGGGTTGATAAGTCCACAATCTGTTGATCTCTGCATTATGTCCAGTTGTGAGTTCATATGATGGTCTCTGTTTTCTGTAAAGAGAGATTTATTTTTTGTCTTTTATATTTTTTCTTTTTCTTTTCTTTCCTTTTCTTTCTTCTTTTTTCTTTCCTTTCTTTCTTTCTTTCTTTCTTTCTTTCTTTCTTTCTTTCTTTCTTTCTTTCTTTCTTTATTTTTTTTTTGAAACAGGGTTTCTCCGTATTGCTTTGGAGCCTGTCCTGGAACAAGCTCTGTAGATCAGGCTGACCTCGAATTCATAGAGATCTGCCTGCCTGCCACTGCCTGCTGAGTGCTGGGATTAAAGGTGTGCACCACCAATGACTGGCAAGAGATTTCTTTGTTGAAGGGTGGCAGCTCCTCTGATCTGTAGGTATAAGGATAAGATGTAGAATGCAGTAAAAAAAATTTATTTGTCTAATAATGTAGCAAAAGTAGGTTCTTCTAAGATTTCTAACCTCATTAGCCCTGGGGAGGCTGGCTAGATTTCTAGAACTGGGCATTATTTCCCTCCTATTGAATGGCTCTTACATCCAACTTGATAGCTGTTGGCTGGCATTGACATGTGAATGCCACTTCTTGCACCTTCATGTATATCTTGTCATGCTGGTCATTGTTATAATTTGTAAGTGTGCAGCTAGATAAGACTATTAATTGTTTTTCCCTCGACAATTTGCATAATATTTTCTGGAACCATGGAAGGTTGACTATATAAAAGTGGCTTTCAGGTCAGATCCAGCTCCCATTATTTGAGTGCCCTAAGTGTGCAGTGTATTTAGCATTAGGGACCCACACCAAGCCTTGAGAGAAAACCAAGAGCTACACCTAGATCATATTTTTTTTTTGGAATGACTTAGTAACTAAGAGAACACAAATGAAAACAACTAAGATTTCACCTCACCCCAGTCAGAGTAGCTAAAATCAACAGCAGAAAATAAATGCTGGTGAGACTGTGGAAAAAGAGGAACTGTAATTCAGTGTTAGTGAATTTGGTTCATACCCTCTGAATATAAGAATGAAGAATCTTCAAAACTAAAACTAAATCTACCATACAACCTAGCTATAACATTCCTTTACATATGATCCAAGGATTTGGCATCCTACTTCACAGATATTTGCTCAACAATGTTACAAGCACTCTGTTAACACTAGGTAGGAAATGGAAATAACCTAAATGTCTTTCAACACATGAATGCATAATGAAACTGTGGTTAGTATGCAGAGCAGAATACTACTCAGATTTAAAGAAAAATGAAATTGTTTTGTAGTCAAGATTTTTATTTATTTTACATACCAACCACAACTTCCTCTTCTCCTCCCATTCCCTCCCATATCTCCCTCCTAACCCCCCTCCATCCACTCCTCCTCTGTCTCCATTCAGAACGGGTAAGGCCTTCCATGGGAATCAACAAAGCATGGCATATCAAGTTGAGGCAGGACTAAGCTCCTCTTTTCTTTATCGAGACTGAACAAGGCATTCTAAGATAGAGAATAGGTTCCAAAGAACCGGCTCATGTGTCATTGGCAGGTCCTGGTCCCCAAGCTATGCAATGGTCAGTCAGATGCAGAGGGACGAGGTTAGTCCCACACCAGCTCCCAAGCTGTCAGTCCAGAGTCCTGGAGCTCCTACAAGCTCAGGTCAGTTGTCTCTGTGGGTTTCCCCATCATGATCTTGATTCCACACATCCCTTGTTCAGATAATTCCTCTTCCTTCTCTTCAACTAAACTCCCAGAGCCTGGCCTAGTGATTGGTGTGGATCTCTGTATCTGGTTCCATCCGTTACTGGATGAAAGATCTATGATGACAATTAGGGTAGTCACCAAACTGATTACAGGGGAAGGCCAGCTCAGGTACCCTCTTTGCTATTTATAGGAGTCTTTTTTAAATTAATAATATAATTTAAAAAGTTTACATGTTGATCCCAGTTTCTTCCCCCTCCCTCCCTCCCTCTTACCCTTCCTCCTTTTTACCCTCTTGACATGCACCCTGGCCACCTTCCCCTCCCATTCCCCCACCCCCATTCCACTTGTAGGGCTATGGGTTCTTAGTTGTGGTTTTCTTTGTGGGTTCCTGTGAGTTTTCCTGTCACCTATTTTCTCCCTAACCCCATAATGGCTTCCTCTACAAAGATACTTCTTTCATTACTCTCCCTGTCTGTCCCACCCCCATCTAGACCATCCTGATTCCCATCCTCTCCAAACTCCCCTTTTTATACCCCCACCCCCAGTATATTCAGAACATTTCATCTATTTCCTTTTCCCAGGGAGATCCATGTGTCCCTCTTAAGGTCCTCCTTGTTATCTAGTTTCTCTGAGGCTAATGATTGAAGTCTGGTTATTGTTGGTTTTACATATAATATTCATGTATGAGCATATACAGTGATTTCTTTCTGGGTCTGATTTACCTAACTCAGTATGAGTTTTCTAGTTCTATCCATTTGCCTGCAAATTTGATGATGTAATTTTTTTATTGTTTTTTTATGTAAATATACCATATTTTCTTTATACATTCTTTGGTTGAGGGGCATCTAGGTTGTTTCCAGGTTCTGGCTATTATGAATAATACTGCTATGAACAGAGTTGAGCAAGTGTCCTTGTGGTATGGTTGAGCATCATTTGGGTATATGCCCAAGAGTGGTATCACTGGGTGTTGAGGTAGATTAATTCCCAATTTTTGAGAAATCACTGATTTCTCATTTTGGTAATACTGATTACCAAAATGGCTGTACAAGTTTGAACTCACACCAGCAGTGGAGGATTGTTGCCCTCACTCCACATCCTCTCCAACAAAGGCTGTCATTAACGTTTTTGATCTTGGCCATTCTGACAGATGTAAGATGGTTTCTCAAAGTCATCTTGATTTTAATTTCCCTGATAGCTAAAGATGTTGAACACTTCTTTAAGTGTATCTTGACCATTCACAGTTCTTCTGTTGACAATTCTCTGTTTAGATCTGTACCCCATTTTTAAATTGTATTATTTGGTATTTTGATGTCCAGTTTCTTGAGTTCCTTATATAATTTGGATATCAGTTCTCTGTCAGATGTGAGGTCAGTGAAGAAATTTTCCCATTGTGTAGGTTGATGTTTTGTCTTATTGGCAGTGTATTTTGCTTTATAGAAGCTTTTCAGTTTCAGGTGGTCCTATTTATTAATTATTGATGTCAGTGTCTATGCTACTGGTGTTATATTCAGGAAGCAAATGGACAGACCAAGAAAATATTATATTGAGTGATGCAAACCAGATCCAGAAAGACAAAGGTATAGTCTCTCTCTCTCTCTCTTGTGGCATTCCTAGTAAGCTAAGTTTTTATTCAGTTTCCTTGTCTCATCTATCACCAGTCATTGATATTGACACTTGATTTTTGAAAGAAATTATTTTGTCCTCCTTTACTTTAGATTAAAATTCTTTATATACTCTACACTACAGAGGTCTGTAAGAGTTTAAACAATGAACTTCTTGGGGACTTCACCTGTTCTTAATATAATAGTATAGTTCATTATTTTTAAAACATGAGACTAACAAAGGTCAAGATTTCCTTTTCCTTTGACTATGCCATTCTTTTTATGTTATTTTTCAACAATGAGAATAATTTGCTATGATAAAGACAACATTTCTATCAAGAAGGATATAATTATCTCTCTACCCTCACACAGAAGTATTCTATCAAATTGAGTATAGAAAGGCCATATTTTCCTTCTAAAAGTAAAACCTTTAAACATGTGTTAGCAGTAGTAATTTTTTCAAATACTAAACCATGAAATTTAATCTCTGGTTCTTGGTTCATTTATTATATGACAAATTTACTAATCATCCTACAGTTTACCTCAGAATAACAATGCAATATTGCTTTAAGAAACACTATCTAATGTCCAAAATCCATATCTTATTATTTTTATTAAAGGTAGGCTAGTTAAATTCTTTTTGCAAAGACAAAGTAGCTTGTTAATTTTAACCATGAGTTACATTGCTGTAAGTTTTGGTCCAGCAATATTCAGAGGCACTCTTGAACTTGTTTAACTAATTACAATCACAAAAACTGCCTTTTGCTTTCTCCCTTGTTGTTGCTAAGAAAACAAATACAGGTGAGGCAAATGAAAGAAAATTATGGGCAAGAATGGTGGCACACAGCCATAATGCCAGGTGCTCCGGAGGCTGAGAAATAACCATCTAGGTCAGGAAGGCGAGCTTCGTAAGGCTTTGTTCAAACAAACACTGACTGGGAATGTAACTTACTAGTAACAGTATTTGCTTCAAGTGCAAGACCTTGGTTTTAATTATTAAAATAGTCTCTACAGTCACACATACAAAAGAATTATGAAAAGGTAAAAGTTTTCTATTGTGTGAGTTGTTTTCAAATTTTGTCATAATGTGACTAAAGTGATCTTTCAACACAGCTAAGCAACAGTTTATTTTCTTTTAACTTGCCTTTGTTAAGGCAGCTGATGCATATAAGAAGGAAAAAAAGAAAACATAGGTACATGTAGTTATCTATGGAATAATATGCGATTTGGTGAGATTTGACAATTTAGCTATAACATAATTTGTTCATATCTAAAAGAAAAACATGTTATTGATATACACAGTAGAAGATTTAATCTTCTGAAATTGAACTAAAGTGCCTGTAATCAATGTTGAGGACTTAGTCAACCTTCAATTCCAGCTGTAATGCACTTCGTATTTACTGTTTTTTTTAATCCGTGTTTTAGTTATAGATTATACAACTTGTCACAAAACATTCCTGAAAAATGATGCAAGAAGAATAATAGTTCATAGTAAAGCAATCATCTAATTTTCATCCCTCTGAGTGGCCTCATGTCACTATCTTTCTCACCGTTTGCTCCAAATATTGGAGAGACCAAAGTGTGTAAGAAGAAAGAAGTGTTTGCATCTTAATTAGTACTCTGCAATGCGAGTGCTCTGTTTGAAGCACTCCTTTTCTGGGAGCTTCATTCAGTCTCATGGAGCATTCCAGACAGTGTTAGACTTCCTTTTGCTTCCATGTTGCTTGACTGTGGATTTTAGAGCACCTCCACTTATTCCTAATGTGCCTTTCCTTTGGGTCTGGAATGCATATACCCATGGAGGCCTGATGAGGGTGTCTGATCCCCTGCAGCTGAAGTTATGGGCAATTATAAGCTGTCCAACATCAGTGTTGGGAAATTAACTAGATTCTTTGCAACAACAATAAGTTCTTCACCACTAAGCAATGTCTCCAGTGCTGTATATTTCATATGGTTTGTGCTACAGTTTTCTTCAGAATTTATTGTAGTACACAACTCACAGCTTTGCCCGTTTTTTTTTTTTTTTAATGCCACACTGTGCCTTTTCCAGTGAGCTGCATATCCTCTACTTTCATTTCGTTTATAAATTTTAATTGGCCTTCTTAGAATTAGTCATCTTAACTTTAGTTTCCCTTACCAAATCAGGAACTAACTTTCCTGTAGCTCTAGGTAAATCTCTTATAATTAACGTAATTTTTTAGCTTGTGATTGAAGACCAACTTTTAATTTTTTAAGAATCAAATTTGTACGTTTTTCTAATTTTATCTCTATAAAAGTTTACGATCTCTTTGTAGCATGTGTTTTCTACCAGCCCACCTGCCACCGGTCTGGTCCTGCCACCACACCCAGCCCCCAATAACATGCTGAGACTCTGTATTTGATATAAGGCTGTTGGCCAGGTACTTTTATTTCTTATCGGCTAGCTCTGTCTTAAATATTAACCCATTTCTATTAATCTAAGTATTTTCACGTGGCTCATCTTACCAGCCACAGAGGCACTGGTGTTTACCTCTCCAGGATCTCCATGTTGACTCTTCCTAATTACTTCCTCTTTCCTTCTCCTAGTCTCCTTGTCCTGCCTATCTTGCTTTCCTATTGGCCAACAGGGATTTATTTATTAACCAGTATGAGAAACATATTTACAGAATAACATCTCCCATCATCTCTTCATCTGGATATGACTGCAATTCCCCAGGATAAACCCTTTTGGATATGATCACAATGCCCCAGGTTAAACCCGGCCTGCAGTAGAACTTTACCTTGTTTAGAGGAAGGAAATGGCCTTGCAAAAATCACTTCACCTCTTTTATTTCAATTACTTTTGATCAATGTTGATTTACACTGGGTTCCAAAGATCAAGTCCTTCACAGAAAAGACTGATTCTAATTCTTGTGATGTAGAAATGATATAATGTGACTTCTGTACTAAGGGTTGTATATGCACACACACATGACATACTTAAACCCACATGGAGGAGAGGAGAGAAAGGAGAACAACTTTGCAACAGCTTTCTTGCAAATAGTGATTTTAAGAAGAACCATATAAAGAGACCTAGTTTTTCAGTTCATTCTTCCTCTTCAATTCAGTTGTTACTAAAGAACACATATCCACTGAAAATATATTTTTTTTGTTCTCCTGAATTATTAAGTATGTGGAAATGCATTTGAATTGAATGTTTAAGGGAGTTTCCGTTCTTCCTGAAATTATGTGTCTAAGAGAAAGAAGATATGGTATGGTTACAGGAAATTAAATAGGGCATTTCTACTGCTTTGTATATTGTGCAAGTATGTGTGTATGTGTGTGTGTGGTGTGTGGTGTGTGGTGTGTTTGTACTCCAGTAGGTGTGCTTACCACAGCATGCTTGTGGAAGTCCAATGATTTTCCAGGAATCTGTTATACCCTTGCACATTGATTCTGTTATACCCTTGAACATTGCACATTGTTACTTCAAACATTGGACTTTGCCTATCAACATCAAGACAATGTGACACTCATGTCACAGCCCAATCTCATAAAACATTTATTATGGTTCCTTCTTCTTTAGTAACTCAAGGATGAGTCCAGTTGACACTAAGAATGATCCAGGATACACCAAAAAGTTTTGTCTTCAAATACCCTATCTGCTTTCTCCTTCGCTACCTCCTCTGCCATACCCTCATCTTCCTCTTCTTCCTCCTTTTCCCCTCCTCCTCTTCCTGATCTTTCTCTTATTGCTCCTTCAGTTCTTTTAAAAGAAGTAACCTAAAATAGGTAGAGGCAATAGTAGTCAACACTGGTCAGTAGACAATATACCAGTACCCACAACCCCATAAAATAGTTATATTCATTTCCCTAGAAACTATTAAATAACAGTAGAGCCTCAGTCAGAGGGGAAGCTTTGTGAGCTGTCCCTCTCCTGAGGCTGAGTTTTGAGTGGCATGGTGTTGTTCAGTCTTTGTACAGGTATGCAGAACTGCTGTGGGTTCATGAATACTGTGGCCAAGATAACACTTCACAGGATCCTTTCTCATCCTCTGATTCATACTCTTTTATGATGTTTCCTGAGCCTTGGATAGGAGGATTATAAAGATGTCCCATTTAATGTTAAGCACTCACACACTGATTTTCATTTTGGCCAGTTCTGAATCTATGTATTGACTGCTTCTCACTGCAAAATAATTATATAAATAAATAATATTTAGAGTAGCCACCATCTGTGGGTACAAACAGAAATATTTAGAAGGCAATTTGACAGCATGGCCATTCAGTAAGATAATGATAGTAGGTTCCAATCTAGAGTCTACAACCATCTCATTTTGTCAGTGGTTACATAACCAGGCATGGATTCTTTCCTATTGAGACAGCCTCAAGTTCAATCTGAAAGTGACTGGATGCAGTAAGCATCATGTCACTTCTGCCCTAGTGGGTAAGTCTTGTTTAAAAAGTAACTATTGTTGAATGCTGAGTCAGATTCTGGATAAGTTGAATAGTAAGGGTTTGTGTGTGTGTGGGGGGGTTATTACTCTCCCAGTAGCTTTCATTGTGTCTTCTTGCAAGCAGAAATATATCTTCAGGTACGTTTGAGATCTAGTTCTCCCTTCTCTGCAATCAAAGTGTTTGTGTGTGTGTGTGTGTGTGTGTGTGTGTGTGTGTGTGTGTGTGTGTATGTGTGCGAGCACGCGCGTGTGTGCTACAAACCTTCTTTCTTATCACATGTGTTATATTTTCCCTTCAATACTATTTTTGCTGGCATATAAAATAGTAGGTTTCTACAGCTTTTCCAAATACCCTTCCATTACATTAACCCTCTCATTCATTTTTGGACAACCCTTATAGCCATGTGCCTTTCCCTTCTTTAATATTTCAGCACCAGTATGGTTTTCTCTACTTTCATTTTAGGGATAATATACTATCCACCTCCTTTAAAATAGCCCCTACCCATGTTTACCCTTTTTCAACTTCCTAGCATCCACATATGCTCCAAACTAAACACATATCTTGAAATATGTGAAGATATAGATAGATAGAAAAAGAGATAGATATAGATAGATATCTTGGGCTCTGAAAACTGGGTGATTTTAATCTCCAAAGTAGATTTCTGTCCTATAAAAGTGACCTATTGGTTAAGATCACTTATGCCTTTCCACAGTACCCAGATTCAGTTCCTAGCATCACATGGCAGCTCATAACCTTCTGTGACCCAATTATAAGGCCTCCCATGGTGTTAGAGAACTGGCAATGTTCCCCTCCAAATAGTTCTTTGTCTGCACCCATCAACGCTCTTCAACAACCTGGGAACTCTTCTCTGATTTCTGTTTTCTTCCAAGATATCTTTACAATTAATAACAAGTAATAACACTGTATCTCCAGTATGCTCCAAAGACACTTGGAATTTATAAGAACTACTTACTGGCTTGTATCCAGACATTTAATGACTATCTTAGTCACTGTTCTATTCCTATATACAAACATTATGACTACAGCAACTCATAGAATAGACACCACTTGCTTGGGGGCTTGCTTACAGTTTTAGAGGCTTACCCCATTACCATCATGGTGCTGATCATGGTGGCAGGCATGACAAACATGGAAGACATGGTGATGGAGAAGTAGATGACAGTTGTATTTTGATCTCCAGGGAGGGAAAGAGAGAAGGATGAAGGGGGAGGCTTAAAAGAAATGAGGGGGGAAGGGGAGAAGTGAACAGAGGAAGGAGAGAGAGAGAGAGAGAGAGAGAGAGAGAGAGAGAGAGAGAGAGAGAGAGAGAGAGAGGAGAGAGAGAAGGAGAGTTTGGGCCTGACATTGGCTTTCAAAACCTCAAAGCCTACACCCAGTGTACTGGTTGGTATTGTGTTATAAAGTTATCAACTTGACAAGCTACAGCCATCAGAGCGGAAGAAACCTCAGTTAAGGAAATGCCTCCATGAAGTCAGCTGAAAGGCATTTTCTTAATTAGTAATCAATGGATGATGGCCCAGCCCACTGTGAGTGGTGCCATCCCTGGGCTTGTGGTACTGGGTTCTGTAAGAAAGCAGGCTGGGCAAACCAGAGGGTATTACCCCTTCATGGCCTCTGCATCATCTCTGCTCCCAGGTGCCTGCTCTCTTGGAGTTCCTTTCCTGACTTCCTTTAGTTGTAAACAGCAATGTAGAAGTATAAGTCCAATAAACACTTTCTTCCCCAAATTTGCTTTGTGGTTCTGGTGTCTCAGTGCAGCAATAGAAATTCTAACTAACCTAGAAACACCCTTTCTTCAAAAAGGCCTCACCTAACCTTTCTCAAATAGTGCTGTTCCATGTTGGCTAAGCATTCAAATATATGAGCCTATGGGGCCATTCTTATTCAATGAATTTTCATAAAGACAGATTTGAATCCCTCTCTTTTGTGTTCTTATTTGTTATTTTATACTTGGTTCTTGGTTCGTTTTCACTCATTCATTGTACAAAACAATTGGGCAATTCATGGTGTGCTTAAATACTATTGTGTATATGATAGATGGATGATCATGTTACTCTCAAATATACATGTGTGCTTACTATAGGAATGTATTCATAATCTCTCAGTTTACTTTATTTTTATTGCAACAGCAAGAAAAATCTTTGTAGCAGAAATCCAAAATGCAGTATATATTTATAAGTTACTTTTCTGTTGCTGTGATATCAAATCATGACCAAAGAACAACTTACAGAAATAAGAAAGTTGATTTCCTATGGTTATAGAAAAAGTATCCATAACTGTGAGGTAAGCATGGAAGCTAGCTGTTAGTTCAGGAATCCAAGAGAACACACTTTCAACCAGAAGCATGAAATGGAGAGAACACACTAGAAATAGGGTGAGTCTACAAACTCTCAAAACCTGTGCTCAGGGACACACTCCTACAGCAAGGCACCATTTTATCAAAGTCCCATTTACTTCCCCAACAATGACACCAGGCAGGTATTGAAATACATGAAATCACAGAATATTTATTCTTCAAACAACTGCATACTACAGCTTATTAACTGTAAACTTCATATGATAAATTAAGTTTCTTAACTTACCCACCTACATCCCTGAAACTTTATTTATATTCTCTGATATACATCTGCCCACCTCTTCCCTTTCCTTTATAATGACTTATTTATATTCTGTATTCATATATTTGACTCTGTTATCTATTTATATTTCACTTATCAGTGGAGATAATACACTTAGTTTTTTTCATTTTTAATTCAACTGATAATGGTGCTATTCTGTGTTTAAAAAGAAACATTAAAAAAATCCTTCAATCTTAAGGAAATTAATCTGTATTGCACAACTTTCTGACATGATGGGAAGCTTTTAAGAACTGGTATTTCTCAAAACATTTATTTCCCCACACATTGAATGTTTCTAAATGTAAACTTGAATATGACCAGTAGGCATGGGAAAATAAATTGCTAATAAGTTTAGTGTGTGCTCATAGAAGTCCTATAATGTTAATGAACAACAGTGTTGCCTTCCCATTTCCCATGTCAATATGTCACTCTTATATTTACATTCCAGATGTCCCAAATCTGTCCCATAATAGTTACATGGATTCTTAAATTTCATATTAAAATCTTCATTTTAACAACTACAAACTTACTATTCTATGAACTAATGATTTGTTTAAGTTTTCTGTATATATGCTGACAAGAAGATAAATCAGGATATATAAAGAAATGGCGTGTGTGTGTGTGTGTGTGTGTGTGTGTGTGTGTGTTGAATAAGTCAATACTCTTAATAACAAACATTCACAATAGTTACAGATAGCTGAGCTGAGTTTCTATTATCAATCATATTAATGTTTTCACATTGTAATTAGATGTGTAAAACAGCCTCCTCCTTTGTCTAGGTAAGTAGACATATCAATTGTGTGAAATGGAATTTAATTCCTTTCGAGTGTCATACAGTGTAGAAGGGGAGATAAAGATGGGAGGAACATCAATAATCGAGAAATGATAAATATCCATTCAGACAGAACTCTAGTCTAAGTGGTTTATCCAAACTTCTGTTTATCACACAATTACATGTCTTATCAAAATGGTGACAATATAAATGAATATATGATTTTTATAGAAGCCAGAAGAAACATGGTTTGCTGTCTGAATGCTTATACCTTCTCAGCAAAGGCCAATAAACCAAGGGAGTTGGGCAAAGAGAGACAGCTCAGAGCCAGAATGAAAGGCAGCAGGGAAGAGAGCCCAGGGGGCCAAATTAAGTGTCAGAGATCATCTACTTCTTCTTCATTTTATTCCAACATAGTGAAGGAAATAAATGACTGAAAATGAATAGCTTTTCTTCTGGGAATACTGTGGCAGCAAGCCCCTGTTTGAAGTGTTCCTTTTCAGTTAATACAGAAGATTTGTAAAGATGAGAACACTGATAACATGGGCCTAATTATTGCCATTTTGAAATAAGCCTCACTTTTTCTCAATGCTCTTTCTATGACTCTCTCTCTCTCACACACACACATATACATTTATATTTACACACTCAAGTATGTAATTTCAAGTATATAAGTAGATAAAACTAGCACTGAAAACCAATAGAAGTAGACTCTAGGATTTTTGGAAATGATCATAGTAAAAAAAGCATGCATGTAAAAGCTGTATATATACCAGACTTTTCAATGGTTCTATACACAATATGTATCATGAGATGAACTAAAATTAAGTATTTTGTAAATTACTTACAAATAAGCAAGAACAATAAAAATAAAATCTGTAAGTTTTATTACTCATTGATAACTTTACACACTCACCATTTTCCCCCATCTGGAAAATCTTTTAATTATCTGTGTCCTTCCATGTTGTGTCACAATACTTGGTGGGATTCCTGAGGCAGAAAAGTCTAGATATGCTATTTTGAGTAACAATTAGGAAAATTCCTCTTATGGGCCTGGGATATACCTATATTTATAGTAAAAAAAAATGTATAATGTGCCTGTGTTTTCAGTTATTTAAATTTTTGTTTTGTAATTGCAAAACATTTTGTGTTCCAAGGATGAAAGATGAAGATGAACAGCAGGCAAGAAGAAAATTCTGGGGCTCAGAAGACAATGAGCTAGCACGATGGGAAAGCACAGTAGTCCTGAAGTAAAGGTAGGGTGAATTCTATTGTATTAAGGTTTGGAAGTTGTTGTCCTTGGGCATGTTGCTGCTGTTTCATGACAAGCACCAGTTCCTCCTGGATGCTTTATGGGTTTTAAACATACTTGAATGATAGTTGCTATTTTAGTATACAAAGATCAGGATTAAGCCAAGGATAAAATATTAAATAAAGCAATGAGCATGGAGAGAGAACACAAAATAAATACATTGATAGGGAATATACAAATAAGAACCATTGATATCAGAATAGCTGAGTAAAGATTTTCAATGACTCTTGAGTGGATTCAGGTAACATTATCTTTAAAGAGGAATTGCTGGAGATTTAAAAATAGGGTTGGTGTTATAATGAGAGCATTAATTTAGAAATGTGAAGGCAATACATTCTACAGTTTGTCAATCAGTGTAATATCCAGAAGATCAGTTACTCTTAGCCATTAATCTGAAGATCAAGTGGCAGATTGGTACTAGTAGTTCAAGTCAGCTGTAAACAAGAAAATGTGTGTGGTATAAGGAAAACAATTGAAAAAAGCTCCTCTCTTACAACTCATTGGATTTGAATGTTAGATTTAAACATGTAGGTGTCAAATCACAAAGAACACATGCTTTTATTAGCAAGAATAACTTTGAAATTTATAATTTTCAGGAGTCACTTCTCAATGAAAATCTGAATAGGAACAGTCCATAATTAGTAGACAGTTTGGAATTGTCTTGAATTTAGAAAGGTGGTTTGGATTAAAGATTCTGGTATAAGGATTTGAAGATGTTAACTTATAAAGAATTTAAAGATATTAACTCATAAAGCTGCAATTACATCATCAAAACACAAACAAAGAGCAAAAACAAACACATGAACAAACAGAAAACGCGAATACAGGTAAGAAACACTAACATAATAAAACAAGAGAGATACAAAAAAAATAAATAAAACCAATTAGAGCTACAAAGAAAATCTAGTCAATGTACAATTGGTCCAAAAACAGAGATGGTTTGAAGGTTGACATGGTGTCTGATGTGAAACATTGTTTACATGTGAAATTCTCTCAAAACAAATAATTTGAAAATCATAAAAAATAAGTACATTACTTAAAGTTCACTGTACTCTGTAACAGCAATTTAGCATAAAACCTTTCAAATAATGCAGAAGATAAGAATAAAATCATATAGACTGATAACGTCCCAATACTGTCCTAAGAGTTCATTGGTTGATTTGTACTGCATTTAATTTATTTCCACTCTGTTCAGGCACTTGTGATTGTAGGAGCTTCTTAGAATTTTCAATCACAGTTAGTGAGTTGTGTTAGTTGAAATTTTACAGTGGCATTTCTGGCATTATAAAATTGTACCACTGCATTCTTTCACCTTACCCCATACCATTTTTTCTTTCATAGTAGCCTCTAATTCTGAATCTTATTGGAAATACTTCTTTTCTAAGAAACTACTCTAAGATGTCAAGTTCAGCCTTTATCTAGTACTCCTTAAGGGTCTTCTGCATGGTAACTAGGTGAAGAGAAAGAAAACTTAGAATAAAATGAGAAAGCATTTATGCTGTGAAATTCTTAGTTGCCTTGATATTTACAAGGGCAGAGTACTAATTAGTACATGAGGAAAAGAACATGGGATCTTTATATGTCAATTTTATTATTTGTTAACGGCATATACTTACTAACCTGGGATATACTGTCCAAGCTTTCAGATAACCAAGCTTTTCTCGTTTATGACTTTCCTTTTTGGTGACAAGGATTGAACCTAGGACCTCACATATGCTACATGATTGTTGTACTATTGAGCTAAATCCTGGATTCTCAGGGATTTTCCACATGAGAAATAAGGATAATAATGGCAGCCTCATAATGTTGTGATGATAATGCAGCCATTATTAGTAAGTGTTTGAAATCATTAAGGCTGAGCCACTTAATTCATGTAGAGTCATAGATTGATGTTTTAATAAGTATTTCTTTAATATAATGCTGCACCTGATAGTCTTTTCATTAATATATTTGTAGAAACTACAGAATACATTGGCTAGTGTCAATAATCCTATTACTTCTATGAAGCTGCTTCACCAGAGGATTTTGATCATTTGCCCTGTCAGTATATATCATCATACATGGAATCTGGCAAGTGCCTTGGATAAGCTCAGAGAAAGAAAGTGAAGGCAACTGGAGAAAACCTGCCCAAAATTATTCCTATGGTTTTTATTAAGACAGAGGACACTAATGTAGAAACACCCATCTCTAAAACATCAAATGGTTAAGAATATTTAAAAGCTAGCAAAAAAATCAGTGCTAATAAAATTTGATAAAATAAACATTTTAAATTGTGTAAGTAAAGTGCAAGACAACTAGATAATATTTGATAATAATTTTACAGACAGTGATGAAATATAGATTGTTTTTATGGTACTGGGATGGATTTAAAATGGAACCATACATATGTGAGGCAGTCTACCACTGAGCTATATTCATAGCACCGCAACATAGGTCTTATGTTTTGGGGTCTCTTAGGACAAACTTATACTGTTACTTTCTTTTCTTAAATCTTAAAATATTTTTCTTTTTTTTACATATTGCTCCCAGTTCCCTCTCCTTCGTATTCTCTCATCCTCTCTCCAACACCCCCCATCCCATTCCCCATCCACTCCCCTGGAAGGGTGAGGCCTTCCAGATGGGATTATTAAAATCTGTCAAGTCATTTGGAGTAGGGCCTAGGCCCTCCCTCCTGTCCCTAAGCTAAGATAATATCACCCCCATAGCGATTGTGCTCTTGATGTCCTTTTCTGCACCAGTGATACATCCTGGTTCACTGTCAGAGGTCCATAGACAACCCAAAGCCTTCTAAGTGAGACACATGTTCAAGGGGTCTGGGTCAGTTCTATGCTCGCTTCTCAGCTATCAGTCTGGGTTCCATGAAAACCCCCCTTGTTCAGGTCAGTTGTTTCTTTGGATTTCTGCAGTCTAGTCTTTACTCTTTGAAATGAAAATCAAGGCAACTCTGAGATACCATCTTACTACTGTCAGAATAGCTGAAATTACAAACACCAATGATAGCTTATGATGGAGGGGATGTGGAGAAAGGAGAACACTCCTCCACTGCTGGTGGGAGTACAAACTTGTACAGACATTTTGAAGATGAGTATGGTGGTTCCTCAGGAAAATGGAAAATCAATCTACCACAGGATCCAGCAATTCCTATCTGCACATCAATGCAACAAAGACATTTATTCAACTATGTTCCTAGCAGCATTATTTATAATAGCTAGAAACTGGAAACAATCTAAATGCCCCACAACTGAAGAATGGATAAAGAATATGTGGTACATTTACATAATAAAGTACTACTCAGCAGAAAAACAAACAAACAGTGGAATCTTGAAATTCATAGGCAAAAGGATAGAACTATACGAAACCATCCTGAGTGACGAAACCCAGTCACAAAAAGACAAACATGGTATGTACTTATTCATATATAAATTTTAGACAGATAGTAAAGGATATCCAGCCTAATTCACACCACCAGAGAAACTAGGAAACATGGAGGACCCTAAGACAGACATACATAGTCCCCCACAGAAAGAGAAAGGAACAAGATCTCCTGAGAATATTGGTAGCTGGGGGGGGCAGTGAGTAGAGAGGAAGTTAGAAGAAAGAGAAAGGGAGAAGAGAACATGAGGGAGCAAGAAGATTGAGTCAGAGGAGGAATAGAGGAGAACAAGAAAAGAGATTCCATAATAGAAAAAACTGGCACTAGGAAAATGTCCTGAGATCTACAAGGATGACCCCAACTAACAATATAAACAATAGTAGAGATAACTACCATATCTGCCTTCCTAGAGCCTTCATCTTGTAGCTGATGGAAACAGAAGCAGACACCCATAGTTAAACACTGAGTCAAATTCCTGGAATCCAATTGCAGAGAGGGAGAAGTGGTAAACTGTTTTCTTTTTCTTCTTCTTCTTCTTCTTCTTCTTCTTCTTCTTCTTCTTCTTCTTCTTCTTCTTCTTCTTCTCCTCCTCCTCCTCCTCCTCCTCCTCCTCCTCCTCCTCCTCCTCCTCCTCCTCCACTCCTCCTCTTTCTCTTCCTTCTCCTCCTCCTCTTTCTCCTCCTTCTCCTCCTCCTTCTCCTTCTTCTTCTTCAATCAAAATTAGTTCCCATGGTTTGAAAGATTGTTCCTCTGGTTAGATTATTTCTTGGAAGTGGCTACCAGGTTTGTTTAAAGAACCACTATTTGAATGCTCATTCTGTCTAAATGACCATCATCTGGGAATAGGTCATACCTTTGAGACAATGTTTGGTTAAAAGGTTTCTTTTTACTTTCTCCAATACATTAGGGAAAGTTTCGTGCTGCAATTTGACAAACACCCCTGCATTTTATGCTGTCCTTCAGTATGATTTGCTGTTATCTAGATTCAAATATTTTTGTTTAGGGATATTTGCTTCTCTTCTAAATTATTAACATTTGATATTAAATTCACAAAAAATGTAATTTCGAAATGAATTCTGATTTTTTCTAACATCACTAAACATATGTGAATCTTAACAAGGGAGTTTACTATTAATGTTACTTTTCAAGATAATTATTTTTGAGCAATTAAGAGAGATATATTTATTCAAATATTACCCAAATGGTTGATTTAATTAAATTAGTTTGTTTTTAATTCAGTTGTAAATTGTCAGAAGTCATTTAATGTATGTGAACCTACATTTTCAATTAGGCTGAAATAGGAATATCTCAATAGTACAAAGAATCTACAAACATAAATAGGATTCCAGTTCTGATTTAAGATATTTTATTTGGATTCTTGAGATATTCATCTCAGAATAATTAGAAATAATCACTAAATGGCTTTGAGTCACTCATTCAGGAACAGTTATGAATGAATGTTTTAGAAAGTACAATGCATAAATATAATTTATAAATATAAATATAATTTCTTTGGGAAAATGTCATGTAACTATGGAATCCAAAAGACAGACTTTTCCACACAAAGTCTTTATGGCCAGCCCAAATGAAAATAAACAAATATACTCATTATGGAAAGAACAGTAGACAGCCAGTTCTTATTTACATGTTTCTCACAGTCACGACTAAGTAATGTCATCTACAGTGGCATCTTTAAACTTGATTTCTCCATATTGTCCATCAGCAGTTTCAACATCATCACCATCTGATACCACAAACTGATGTCAAAGTTTCAGTATTATCTTCTACTGGATGATCATGAATTATAGAAATGTCTCCTAGATCCAAGTAGATTTACCTTCTAAAGATAGACAAAGGCAGTTTAGTGGATTAAGGCAGTATCAATACTTTGAAAAGCATTTCTACTGAAGCAGATTCTAAATGAGGTGGAAAAGCCAAGCAGTGAATGAGTGTAATAACAAAGAAAACATTTTATCATGCTTATCATATTCTATGAATTTTCCTATGGAGTTTCTGCACAAATTTCTAACTACTGTAGGGCATATTGTAAGAATATTCATTATTCTTACAATAATTGAAAGAATAAGGAAAATTTGAGCTGAAATTGATGCTGAGAATTTTTTGGAAAAGGAAAGATGAACACTCTACAGCATTCTACACAGTTTCCAAGAAGAGAATTCCCTTATTATAAAGATGTCCAGATCCACTAAATGGCAGGAAATGCTCATGATAATTTTCATTATGTGTTGGGGAATGTCCTTCTTTATGCTGTGAATATATGTTTCTCTTATTGTCTTATAAATAAAGCTGCTTTGGCCAATGGAGAGACAGGATGTAGCCAGCCAGGAAGTATAGGCAGGACTGCCAGACTAAGAGAATCCCGGGAAGAGGAACACAGAGAATGAGCCATGAGAGACATGCCATGTAGCTACCAAGAAGGTAGGATGCCTGGACATTTTCAGTTAAGCCAAGATCATATGGAGATATACATATTAATTGAGATGGGTCAAGAAAGAGCTAGCCAACAAAAAGGCTGACTTATTGACCAGTTTATAATTAATATGTCTCTCTGAATTTATTGGGATCTAAGTGGCAGCAGTACCTGGTGGGACAGAAACTCCATCCCAAATCAAAGTATAGACTTTGATTATTCCCTGATAATTGCAAATAAAGTAGAGCCTCTGTGGATGAATAGGTAAGAAATGCAATGTGACAGAGAACTAGACAACAATCTATAAGAAAGGAATGACAATCCAGTGCCATGAAATCACCCCTGAAAACATACATATATATGCATATATGTATGTATATATATGTATGCATAAACGTATATATGAATGCAACAGGAACAGGTTATATTTAAAATATATTTGCACATACAAATATATTTATGCATACAACAACTAGTGAAAAAAGGCCATAAATTTGAAGGAGAACATGGAGTAGTTGGAGTGAGGAAAAAGGGAGAAATGCTATAAATAACTTACAAACTCAAAAATATAAAAAAAAAAGCAATGGCATTAAAATCTATAAAAGATAAACTAAAGCAAAACAAAAAGTATCTTGAGAAAACATGTAATATATAGATGATGTGTGTGGGGGGGCTGCATGAATCATGTAGGAAAGTCTGACTGTAAGGGAGTAAGGAAAGTATAGAGTTAAAAATTTGTAAACATTATGTTTCTATATTGTTATGGCTTGAATCTGGAAAGTAATCTGCAAGTTCAGTTTTTAGCCCAAGATAGTGATGCCATCTTGAAGGTAATAGAATGTTTTGAAGCTGGAGTATTACTGGAGTGAGGGGAGTACTTGGAATTGTCTTGAGCATAATATTTCATCCATGTTTCATTTATGCTCTGTATTTTGGATGGGCCCATTTTGGGGGCTCTCCTACATGTTTCGAATTGCAATGAATGTCCATGCCAATTTTGTTTACAGTACACTAAAAGTTCTTAAGAAATATGCCAAATAATTCACTCCTTCCTTAAATAATTTTAATCAGATATTTTCTTGAAGGGAGAAGAAAAATAACTAATACAGATACATTAAACCAACTCCTTGAATATCATCAAATTTAACTGAATTAGAATACCTGTTTAAGTAAAGAAGATACTGTCTACTTCCTCGTACTATGTTATTAAATATTTTCTTTAACAATCTCTGCCTTAGACTTAGATATGGAATATAAAAGGTCCTCTCTGCCTGCTCAAATGGGAACAAAAGTTCTGGAAGGTAAATAGGAATAACAAAATTTACTAGTTTTGTACAACATACCCACTTATTTTCATATTTCATAAATAGACATCTAGAGATCTTACTTTCTTATGTTCTGGGATACAAGAGAGCACAGAATTGATCACTTTGTTTGCCTTTAAGCTTATGAAAACCAAAACATGATTGTATTTAAACTCATACAGACAAGTTCAATATATTTTAGTAAATCTGTATTTTAAATCATTTCATGAGGGAGTTTCAGGTTAACTTTTCTCTAAAGCAGAATCAGGAACACAGCCTAGCTTTTCTGCTGACTTGTCCACACTTGCAGAAGCTGTACAGCAAGTATTTCAATTAAGACACTGGATAACTATATCAAAATGTTCTTGAATGAACATTTGCCTAGAAACTTTAACTTGGTAAATTAAGTTTAGAGTAGACACTATGGATTGTGTAAATGAATGTTGGATGAAATGCTCATTAAATTGTTTAGGACAAAAAAGGGGGCACAGATATTGGTAAACACATTGGGCATCAATATATTTCCTTTTTGATAGACCTCCAGTTTACCCAAAGAGTCCTGATGTGGGATGCCACCAATCTCTATGCTATAAATATGTGTTGCTGTTATTGGTTGATGAACAAAGTTGCTTGTCCATTGGCCATGTAGAATACAGCTAGGTGAGAAATCCAAACAGTTAAAGAGAAAAAGCAGGTGGAGTCAGAGATGCCATGTAGCCACCATGGAAGCAAGATGTGAGATAACAAGCCATGAGCTTCGTGGTAAATTACAGAATAATAGAAGTGGATTAAATTAATTGCAAGAGCTTGTCAGTAACATGCCTGAGCCATTAGCCAAACAATTATAATTAATATTAAGCCTCAAATTGCTATTTTATAAGTGGCTGCAGAACCAGGTGTGATGTGTAAATGTTACCAACTACATGCAGTACTCAAATATTTGGCAAGAACTTCCGTGTAAAACCTGAAAAAAATTGAAAAGGAATTCTAAACACAAAAGAACAGAGAGAATCATTGCTTATTGATAGCAGCACCAATGGTCTTTGTTGGCTAGAAACAAGCCAAGGCAGGTCTCTTTTAAGAGACAGCTTCCTGACTCAGCATTTACAGAAAAAGCCATGCAGCTCTTTTAAGAGATTCTACTACCAAACATTTATATGGAGTTTATGAATAGTGTGAGGCATGGACATAAAACTTCTCCAGAATTGGGGCCATACATGTGACTCCTGTCAGTACATCCACCAGAAAGCTAGACATTCAGGAAGTCAAGGAATGGGCTGGAGCCAGCCACTTCAGTCTTAGCCAATTTAAAAACTACCCTGGTCAGAAAAGGATTACAGGTACACAATAAAAACAGAATCATACAAAAATGTCCTCTAAGAAGGTCATAGTGTGTTTGATAACTGTGTATGGACTTGAAAGAGGATAAACAGAATCATAGAAAAAAAATAATTTAAGGACAATAAACTGAGGTCTTTAAAGGAGAAGTTGAGTAATAAAAATTATAATGGGCCATGTGAAGATGAAAAATATACAAATAATCTGGATTATGAATATTATTGTGTTTTCATTAAATTTTTGGCTGTTAATGAACTAACTAAAGAGAGACATTTGATTGTAGGGGACTGCTCAGCTAAAGTAATGTATGCATTTTAAAGGTATGTTGACTTCAACACCCACAACAAAACACTGAGCTAACTGGAATCCAGATGCAGAGAGGGAGTACAAGACCAGGCTGCAGAAACACATAGAGACAGCTGACCTGAACAAAGAGGAGCTAATGGGACCACAAACTGATAGCTGGGAATCCAGCATGGGACTGACTCAGACCCCCTGAACATGGGTCTCAGCTAGAAGACCTGAGCAGTCTAAGGGACCCCTGACAGTGGAACCAAGATGTATTCCTGGTGCACAAAAGGACTTTGCGGGCACATCCCCATGGAGGGATACTCCCTTAACCTAGAGGCAGGAGAGAAGTCCTAGTCCCTACTCCAAATGACTTGACAGATTTAGATGACCCCTCCTGGAGGGCATCACCCTACATGTGGAGTGGGGGTGGGGTTGGAGAGGAGGGTGGTCAGGGTGCATGTGAGGGAGGGAGAGAGGGAAAGATGGAAGGAGGGAGGGAGGGATGGATGGATGGAGGGAGGGATGTAGGGAAGGAGGGAGAGGGAACTGGGATTGATATGTAAAATAAAAAATAAATTAATATAAAAAAGAAAAAATATCTGTGAGGTTATATAGAAAAATTAGCATAGTTGAAGTTAGAAGAAGAAATTAGCATACATTTAATAACGTTCTCTGATTTTGCTGAAAAAAAAAGGTATGTTGACTTCAAAATTAGGGTCTAAGTATATCTTGCTTTGTAAAAAAGGTTCTACTTTTGTTTCCACAGAAGATGAAAAGCTGTGGATTCCTTCCAGGCTAATATGTTAGATTGAACAAGACCCCTGAGAGGTTTCTGATGGAAGCCACAACCCAGGTGATTCAACTTATAAACAGCTTCAAGTTTCCTACTTCATTGAAAAGTCTGCCAAATACTATGGGCCTATAGGCTAAAAATAAATGCCCCAATGCTACAGAAAAACTTCGGGTGACTCCCCAAGCAGCCAGATATCTCTGTCATTTCTAGAGTTTGAAAGTTGATTACAATGCACTTCCAGTTTACTTAGGTAATTTTATATCCTTCTGGGATCTTTGATGGAGTCTAAGACAGATAGTTATAATTTTCCTTGGTTATGATAAAAGATAAATTAGTTATAAAACCTTAGACTCACACAGATAGAATAGAAGATAGAGTATTTTCTTTAATTTTGTCAAATGTAAATGAACCAAATATTGTAACTCTAATTCTTGCTGGATAGATGTTTTGTTATATATGATTTTATTATATTAAAGTCAAAACCTTCTGTAATTAGACAAAAGTGAGAGATGATGTGGGATGCCCTACTGTGTGGTGCAAATATGTGGTTTTTATTTTTATTGGTTGATGAATAAAACTCTTTTGGTCAATGGTCAGGTAGAATATAGCTAGTCGGGAAATCCAAACAGAGTCAAGGAGAGAAAGAAGGCAGAGTCAGAAACACCACATAGCCACCAGGAGAAGCAGGATATGAAGTAACAAGTCATGAGCTTCATGGTAAAATATAGAATAATAGAAATGAACTAATTTACTTGTGAGAGATAGCAATAAGTTTGAGCCATTAGCCAAATGGTTTTAATTAATATTAAACCTTAGGGGGGTTATTTTAGAACTGATGGGTAGGATGAGACACCTCCAACTCCAGAGTTCTAAACATAAGACCCTGAGAAGGGGTTCTGCTTGATAGAAAAAGAAATTCGTGCACAAAAAGAGAAGACTTTGAGCCTATGAGAGTTTGCTAATATTGTTAGGATTAAAGACCACAGATGGGAATATAAACATCTATTAGATAAATAAATTCTGAATAATTACAGATAAAAAATTAGGATATCAAATAAGAAAGACTCAAGTATCATAGCTGGCCTTGAGAATGTAAGGCAACTTTGTACATGGCACACAAGAAATGTGTAGGATATGAAAAAAGCAAATAAACAAATTCTATATAAAACACAGGTAAAAAAGTGCCATCAATACTTTCATTTATGGGCTTTCATGTCACACCTCTTACAAAAGTAAATGTAACAAGGTAAATCTGCATTATTTTACATTAACAACGTGGCAGAAGAAAAATGAATTGTAAAATAAATTTCTCAATCTGGTCCATGAGGATACTAAATTACTTAACATGGACTTTGACAGTTTTTTCCTAGTGTCTTGTAGCTTAGACTGGTCTCCAATTTGCTATGTTCCTGAGAATAACCTTTAACTTCTAATACACTTGGCAAGTGATAGGATTGGAGGTATGCACCACCATACCTATAAGACAGAAAGAAATTATTGAGACTGTCACTTTTAAAAGTCTCCATCACAAGTGAATAAAGTTAGAAATTACTTCGGATGAAGTTTAAATATAAAAGAGAAAAAACTATTCTGTCTTAAAGCTTTGTCTTGTGGATTGCCTGAAGAAAGATCTTGCTTTGCTAGCTAAGGACATGATTAGTTCCAAAATACAAGACAAATTTAACATCTTCAAACATATTAGCTATTTCATAGGCTTCATAATCTCAAAGAGAAGTACAAAAGCACTGAAATATTTGGTTTACTAATGTTAGAAAACAATCTCAGGAAACTAAAATTTGTTACTTACCCTTCCCTCATCCCCCCCACCTCGCAGGGGCTTGGAAGACTTGCCCAACCTCTTACCAGCTACAGTACTCAGGAGAATGGGCCCTATGCCTTTCCTGGTAGCACAGTTGAGTTGAACTTGTAGATGGGGCATGGGTGACCCAGCTGTGAGGGCATGAGAGGGCCATAGGAGGCGCTACTTCCCTTCTCTTCAGTGTGGTAGTAGGAATGAGGAAAAGATGATTTCTTAGCTTTTCAAGCAGGAGAGTTTTCAGCAGGGAGAGTGGGACTTTTACCTTGCCTGGGCAACATAATAGAGCTGGCCCTTAGGGTGCAGGTATGGGAGAGCCTACCCTGAGGGCTTGAAAGGAGCATAATTGGCCCTGCCCCATGTCCATTGCTTAATGGGTAAATCACATGGAACAATGCTGGAGAGCACACTATGGTGGTGACGACAGGAGATAGCTGGCCGACTAACCAACCCTACAACTACTCAGGCCCAGATCTAGGATTATCAGTTGGCCCACCCCATCTATGACCTCTGGGAGAAATGAAGGAGCCTTTCATACAGCCCCTAATCTGCAGGATCTCCATGACACAGGGCAGCAACTGAATATTCAAGAAGAGTTCTAGTGAGAGCCCAGCATCGATAGTGTTGTAGAAACCAGAGTCCTGGCACAAGACCATTGGCTCTTTGCAATGAACATTTGCAAGTAAATATATATGACATGAGGGTTTAGTGTGGGACTCACTGTATCACACTACAGCTTTCATGATAAAGTGTGATGGGAGATGATCCTTCTGTAGTCTTTAAAGGAGTTAAAGACAGTTATGGTTACAGTTTTCCTTAGTTAGGATTAAAGATAAGTTACATATAGGACTTTAGACTCACAAAGATAGGATAGATAATATTTTGTTTAAGTCTTACAAAATGTTAATGGACTAAATATTGTTAACTGTGATTCTTATTTGATAACTGTTGTATGGTATATTTTGCTATGTTAAGGTTAAAACCCTTCTTTTATTTTAGACAAAAAAGAGGAGATGATGGGAGATGTTATTCTGTAAATATGTTTCTCATACTGGTTAGTTAATAAAGCAATGTTGGGCCAATAGGAAAGCAAGATAGGCAGAGACAGGAGACTAGAAGGAGGAAAGAAGGAGACTAGAAGGAGGAAAGAAAAAGTAGTTAGGAGGAGCCAGCATGTAGAGCTTAGAGGAAGCAAGATGCCGGCCCAGGCTCTCCGATAAGATGACCATGTGGAAATACTTAGATAAGTAAAAATGGGTTAATAATTAAGACAATACTATCCCATAAACAATAATGGTAACTGGCCAAAAGGATTGTATCAAATACAGAGTCTTAGTGTGTTATTGGGGTGGGCATGGAGGCGGGACCAGGCAGTCAGCTCGAAAAACCTGCTGGTAACAAAAGTGTTTCCTTTTTCTTTTTTTCTCTTATATCTCACTGGGGGAAGGAAAGTCCTTGTAATATAGGAAATCATGAGGGGCAGTTACTCAAAACTGGCAGGGTGCGAAACTTCATTGCCATTTGGGTCCTTACAGTTTACATCATAGCAGGAGTTACTCATCCTGTGTTTCATCTCTTCCTCTTCCTTTTATATTTTATCTGCACTGTCTGGCAAGTTCAAGTGTTTACTGATGACTGAAGGAAATTTTTTTGACATTCTGTTTTTACTAAAGTTTTTGAAATGATGTGAAAAAAAGGCTTGTTAGATTTGATTGATAATTTTTTAAGCTTGTGCTTAGCATGGTGTGGAGATACTGGGTGGTTTCAATGGCCAGCTGACTGTACAATAAAACACTTGTTATTCTTCTGGAAGAGGTATGTGTTCTGAGTTTATGTCCAGGACTAATTAAGCATACTCTTCTTTCAAGTGCTAATATTTCAGAAAGTGACTATTTGTAGGCTTATGGAATAGTCCATTTAAACCTTTTTAATTGGTTTGGTGGGGAGATGTCTTGACCTTCCTCTCTTTAGATACAGGCTGGTGTTCTGTTTCTCTAACTACTGCCTTGCCTACAGCAGAGCAATTAACTGAATAATTGTCCTAATGGGATTTTAACCCCACTCTACATTTTAATTAGATGATTGCTCCTGTGCGAACATACTCTAATATGATCTTAAGAAGAATTTAACCTTTGACATCTAAAGCTAAAGTATACTACGCATCTTCCTTCTTGAAAATGTCCTTATTAGAAAATATCTCACCATCATAAATTATAGGTTATGTACATGAGTCCTCAGAGAAAGGTGAGTTCCCATGACAGCTTCTTCCCTTGTATGACAGTATGTACAGATCAAACCTTAAGGAGCTCATGTGTAGGTAATCTCAGATGCTGGGAGTTCAATATTGCAGCAGCCATATCATACTTAGAAATCAGCATTCCATTTCATCCTCTCTGCTTCCCCCTTCCATACTTTCCACCAGTTTGTTCACGTATATTACTCAATGAACAAATGCATTTCTTTTGGTGATGGAAAAGGGATAGTACATACCATCTATGCGTGAATAACCCCAATGCCATGTGAACTTCAAAGTGAATAATAACAAATCAGAATGGAATTGAACTATTTGATATATATTCACAACTTTCATGACTATTAAGATGTTCCCATGGGATGTCATTAGTTATGATGTAGGGTTTATATAATTTACTTACTTTATTTTAAAGTGATATATATATATATATATATATATATATATATATATATATATATGTAGTGGGATATTCACCGTGTCTGCTTCTGTGGCACTGACCACACCCATTGAGGGGTGGAGCCAGGGGCGGAAGTGACCGATGGAGTTTAGTCTCGGGAGGAGGCGGAGAAAGGCCCTTTCTGGTGGGACACGGAGAGAGGAGCATCCAGTTTTAACTGCTGTGTTCATCTGTCTGTGTTGTGAGTTGTTTCTCCCTTAATAAACATTTATTTGACCTATTTGTTTATCCTGACCCTTATTGAACCGCAATATATATATATATATATATATATATATGTTATAAAATGATGAAAAGAGATGTGATAATACTCAGATTATTCATATGCCCAACTTACCTAGCTATTAATTTCCTATTTTTTGTTCAGCAATCAATATTTCTTTTGGAGCCATATAGCTTGATTGGTAAAGTCAATTTCTCATAATTATTTCTGTCTTGGGTTGACTACTTCTGTAGCCATATTCCCAGGGTAAGAAAATGAATATATTTTTTTATGATTGTTAGCATCTAAAGTCAACTTTGAAGATGTAATCATTTTTGTAATTCGTTAGTTATTTTTAGACTTTATTTAAAACTAGAGTATGTTATATAATCGATGATGAAATTAACAGTATTCCCCTTTTCAGGGTATAAAACAAACATCTTATATTCACTAGCATTTTAATGCACATAACACTTGGTGAAACATTTTAGAATGTGTAAAAATGGAAGACAGAGACATTTTCTCTGAAAGGCTGTGTTTGAGTGGGACACCTAGATAAGAAAGACAGTAGTTCCTTTGCTGTTCTGACTGCATGGACTCCAGCAGAACATTAACAAGGGTCAAGGGGGAAATAGTCTCAGGATGCAGAGGATTAAAGATGTGGTGCTGATTGTGCCCTGAGTTTGTATTTTAAAATGGGGCTCCCACAATGCAAGTGCATGCTTGGAAGGGAACAGGGAGTTTACAGGCAAGGGACAGGGTACTTGATGAAGGCATCTGGACTGGCAAAACTCAGAAATTTTTGATCAATAAGGATCAGAATTGAATGATCAGGCTAGGTTTATATGTGCATACATAAGACACGGGGGTTATACTGTGCTGTGCCCTCAAGTCTTGATGATATTTAATTGCCATTATATTAATAACACCAATAAAAGTGAGAAAGGTAAGAGGCTATTAGGCAGTAAAGGCATTTTTCTCATGAATTATTAGTGCTATTAGTTCCAAATAGGAACTAAGTAGTGATCACAGACGTGAGCTCCAAAATGTATGTATGATATCTATCTATCACCTCTCCATCATATACCTATCCTCATCGACCATCTGTCTATATATAATTTATCCATATATCTATATTTATCATCTATCATTTTTCACTTTTTTATGTGTACATGCACATAAATATACACATACACACACACACACACACTCCTTTCTCTGTCTTAGGATCTTATGCACACTCTATATGCAGGAAGAAGGCCCTTACCATATAACTGTAAGTCAAACAAACTTTTGTAAAAATTTACCTAATATCAATCCGCTATGACATTAGAAACCACACTATTACACACACACACACACACACACACACACACACACACACACACAATATTGTGACAAGACACTACTTTTCTAGTTATTGGGCACCAGATGATATGTAGTTTGAAAGGTTTTCCCTCACAAGTGGCATTCCCTTGATAAGCAGGGCTTATTCTGACTAACTCTGAGTCTATTGAGCAGTCAATAACTTTTTACAATTAGCAGTACTTAGCAAATTTTTGTACTTCTCTCCTTTACCATATTCAATGACAAATAATGCTCAGAGATACTTTAAAAATCAAACTAGAGCTGGGCTCTTGGACAGCCAGGACTCTTACACAGAGAAACCCTGTCTCAAAACAACAGCAACAACAAAATGAAGTGAGTTTAATTTAGTTCTTCACTCTGCCACACAGTACACTGAACACAGCCATACAGCCACTGGCAAAATCACATACAATTGATTTGCTTTTATAATTTACTTATTTACATTTTTAACTTTTCAGGTGAAAAACATACTTAGTAAGTAGGTTTGCTTTCTTTAACTAATAGCAGGTTTAAGTAATGTGGTTATTTTTTATCAGTTAGTTTTTAATTTGTGGTTAGTATAATTCCATCAAAGTAAGAGTTAATTGTGCACTTCTTAATTAATATTCCCCATGACATCAATGCGCTTTACTAAAAATGAACAAGTGAGTAAATGAAGTAATTAAGAAAGTGTTGGCAGTGAGATATCCTACTGAGGGTTACCTTACTATGTAGAATTTTCATTTAAACAAGAAAAGCATATGGGGGGCAGGATAGACTTTTATATCAACCATGCAATGATATTAAAACATTGAAAATATAAGGTAAATGGAAATTATATGATGTGTTTCCACTTATTTCTTGAAGTGGTATCTAGCCACCACATGATAATGGTGAGAATAGTAGATGCCCAAGCTGTTCTCTGGAGAGCCTTTCCAATGAATGTTAGAGAGACAACACTATCTATTCAAGTACTGTATATAAGCTGCCCCACAAACACAGCCTCAGACTCCTTCCCTCTGCCTACAGAGAAATCATCTTTGCGTTTTCCTATTCTCAATGCTTGACCCTGATATTTAATATGGTATAGCAGCTTTTCAAGATGTTAATTCATTCCCAATGAAGAAATTAAAATTTATTGTCACTGTGAAACTCTGAGACATAAACTTCTAGATTTGCCCCATGATAAATGTAAGGAACTGTCATTTACAAATACTAAGGATGACTACAGCATCAGATTCAATGAACACAGGATCTAGGAGCAGACTCCAAGGCTTACTCATCTTTTTTTTTTTTTTTTTTTTTTTTTTTTTTTTGCTCAATGTATGATTACTTACTTGTTACCTTTCTAAATTATATTTTTTAAAGATTTATTTATTATATATACAGTCTTCTGCTGGCATGTATGCATGCTCTCCAGAAGTAGGCACCAGATCTCATTATAGATGGTTGTAAGCCACCATGTGGTTGCTGGGAATTGAACTCAGAACCTCTGGAAGAGCGGACAGATCTTTTAACCTCTGAGCTATCTCTCCAGCCCCTTTACTTGTTATCTTTAAATACTAAATTTTGACTGGACTCAGACTTAAAAGTGGATGCCGTCAATGAGGACAGCCTACTCCTCTTGGTGGTCTGTACCTGGAACTTTTTTCTGGATTCCTTCATTCTCTTGGTCAAACATTTAGCATATTCTTTAGAGGAGTATGACAGTTTCTATGATGCAGGACCTTTGTAGTAACAAGATGTTGAATCTTGTGTACATAGCCCTGGGCTTCTTACCTTCCTTGTTTAAAAATAACATATTAGGTAACACTAATTTCTTTAGCAATGTTAAAAAGCTTTCAGATTCTGCTAACGTTTTTAGTTCCCAACCAAGGAGCTACAGTATGACTTGATCTTTCATCATACTGTTTAGTCAGCAATAGAAAGCCCAACTATGACAAATATGATTATAATTTCTGTCAAGTAATAAAAATGTATTAACAGAACTTTTAGTCAACATGGTGTACCTTGAATCTGGCATAGCACCTAGCACAAGAGTTGATAGTTCTTTGTTTTTAACTACTGACTTTAGATTGAGTTTATTTAACATACATATTCACTTTTCCTATTGATTGTTTCATTCATGAATTACTTTCAAGAATGTGTTAGGATTCTGTTGGGTATTAAGCTTAGTGTATTATTGGGAAAGAAAAATATCAGGCCTTAATAGCAAGAACAGAAAAGGGTATTTAACTCTTAAAGGCACTGAACAACTGGTTAAATATATTTTGCATCCACTGTAGAGAAAGATATAAATCCCCTGTGAGATCTTTACCAAACTGACATTAACCTCAACTTCTGCCATTTCTCAGTTGTCACCTCCTGACTTTGTTTAGTCTGTTACAGTTTTTGTAAATCTGGAAACAGAAGGGCAAGTGCCCCCTGATAAGTATTTAATTTGAAAATGTTAAAAATCATCTTGAGCTTAGAGGTAATTAGCAGTTCTTTCCCTGACTAAACACTAACTTGAAGGTTGCTTTTAAACTAGACAATTAGCTGAAATTCAGTGTGACAACATGCCCAGTTTAGTGTTTACTGAGAATTATAATGCTTGTAAATTTGAGCAATTGGTTGTTGTAATTCAATGATAATGTATAATTATTAGGTGTTTATTTATTTAGATCCAGGTACTTTTGAACTCTGTGCTTGCCTACAACCACTCTCTAGGATTATGTAATCAGTGAAAGTTTGTAAAAGTCCTCCTACAATCTTATTCTGCTTATGTTTTAACATAAACATACTAGTCTTGTCTGCTTTGATACTAGTTGTCTTAGCTGGGGTTTCATTTTATTTTGATCCAAAATTCCCATAGTGTTAAGTTGATCTTAGTGTCCAGCATCTTAGGCTATTTTATCATTTTTATTGAGCCAAATTTTCAAATTTAGGAGCACAGCAATGTCAGAGACCTCAGGAAAATGAACAAATAGAATAACTGAGGAATGTGGTCATGTTTTTATGAATCCATACAGTATATAATGCTTTCTCCTTCATGTTCTTCCTTTGGCTGAGGAACATGAGTGTTTGTTAGTATTTGTTTTTCTCTTTTAGGAATCAGTCAGAAATACACCTCTGCTTATTAATTGCATCATGAAATGCAAAATAAATAGCAGTTAAATATAAGCCTTTTTAAGGTAACCCTTTATGCTCTGAAACATTCCCAAAGTGTTTTGTTTGAGTCTTCTCTGTTCTTGGTAGTTTTTATTTTCTACTGTTAATTCTCCCTTTTATTTTTAAAATAAGGATATTACAAGGCTAAAAGAAGATAAAACAAAATCCACTACACATCTCTCATACTAGATGGTTTGCTACTAAAAAGTTTAAGGTGTTGAGGAATTTAAACTTCACTGGAGTAGCTCAGAGTCTATTCTGCAGAGAAGGCTCCCCTGGAGGATTTAGAAGACTCTGCATGTCTTGCCCTGCTGTGCTTTGCAGGTCCTGATTTAAATGGCCTTGCAGGCAGCCCAAGCACAGGCAATATTAGAAACTCCAGAGAGGATTCATATATGCCACAGGGTCAGGCTGGCCACTGTTTATTCTGATTAAAACAATTCTGGTTTGATAAAGGTTTGGGTAAAAGTAAAGATCTACAAAACTACTAGTGTAAGGATGGAAGATGTAAACAAACATCACATTAATTCTCTTAAAAGGAATTCTCTAGGAAGCAGATAGGACCTACACCCTTAATAGTCTAACGGTGATGGTGCTCTCACACTACCCAAACCTGGGCTTTTACAACCAGCCTAGATGAAGCCTATTTTGTTTGTTTGTTTGTTTGTTTGTTTTGTTTTTTCATTGTGTGTGGTCTATGAGAATTTCCCAAATGTGTCAGATGTCTTTACAGAATGGAATGTTGAATACAGAGTTTCTTCCCAGCCTGGTTCCATAGCTATTTAGCTCCCAGTAAACACACAGAGGCTATATTAATTATAAACTCTTCGGATAATGGCTCAGCCTTCTTATTTGGCTAGCTCTCTCATAGTTATTAACCAATTTCTATTAATTTATGTATCTCCACTTTGTCTTGGTTTATTGGGGATTCCCTACCCTCTCTCCCCATTTATTGAATTTTGTTATCCATTGAAGATATCAACTGCCTTTCAGGTGGTATCTTGTCTGATCTTGGTGGCTTGACTTTTTGTAGGTGTTCTGTAGGTAACCATAGCAGCAGTGAATTGATGAGAACAATGGGCATGTCATGTCTAGAAGACTGCATTCCACAACACTCCTCCACACTCTCTGCCTCTTAAAATTTTTCTACCATTTCTGTCACAATGGATTAACACAGCCTTTGAGGTTGAAGCCCATTTATACATATACTCTCTTTTCTTACCTTGTGTTGGTTGTACTCCTTCTACTGATATTCAGGGCTCTCATACATTCTACATCAAGATCAATGTTAGTTTTGAAACTTGTCAATCATGTGATTATGGAAACATTCCCTCCTACATTATGTGTGTTGGTTGATTTGCCTGCTTTTCTAAAGGGATCTCCTCTTCTTACAGCCACTCTAAGACTCTTCAGCATCCCCCTGATGAGCAGAGAAAATCTCAGGCATTTTCACAAACATTTCAGCAGGGGCAGCCTGAGTAACTCTTGCCTAGGGTCTAACTTGACAGTAGCAGATTGACAGCAGAGTTGTTTCTACCTTAGAGCCCCAGAAGTCAATGAGTGCACATTTTAACTAAGAAACAGACACATAACATAGCTGCCTTGCAGATGTTTATCAAGAATTTTTCCTCTGAAAGGGAATCAAAGTGCTTGATTTATTGTATAAATTACCTTGGACTAAAACACACATCACCATTTTTTTTTAGTTTGCTGAAGATGAGACACCTCGCTTAAGTTCCCCAACAGAAGATTCTGAATGCACATTCCCTCATTTCTCTCTCATCTGCTCTTTCTAACAGATGTTTTGTCCTGATTTCTTCAAGCCTTTCAATCTTACTGACAAGTTTTTATTTATTGTGATAAAATATAAATACCTTATCCTAGTATAAATTGATCAACATATCAAGACAAAGGACGTATTGCTTTCACAGCAGGTTCTAGAGGTCAACAATAATTTTTAATAACCATACCTTTTTCAGTCATGTTACCCTTGTTTTCTATTACTTAACTATTTTCAGTATTTGGAGTTGAAACTTGACAAACCAATTTAATTTTGTTTTCTTTTTTGCTTAGGTGAAACAGAGATCATTATTTTAATGTGTATTGAAATAAGCAAAACAAACTGATAACTGATTAGGTACCATAAATTTTACCCACTCAATACAGTTTGCAATTGGTTTTAGAAACATAAAAGTTGTTATTTAGAGAAATCATTCATAAATTAAACAAAACCTTCAGAAAGTTGCTTAATTTTTTTGTATCTTCATAGTAATTTCTAATATTCTACAGTACATTTGTTTTAGCTACTGTTAATAATTATCTATTATTCGTTTTATGAATGAATAGGAGAAACTTGGGAACTCCAAACACAAAGTAATGATAAGAAAATAAAAAATTTAAGTATTCTTGTTGCATTTATACATACATATATATATATATAATACATATATACATTTTTATAAGTTGTATTCTGAAAATCACACTCTTGCTTATAAATAATCGCATTATATGCAAAATCAAAAGCTAAAATAAAATGTTTAAGAATATGGAAATACTAGCTATATTGATTTGAAAACTATACTTCATTTCTGAGTGTGAAGTTATCATACTGTATACAAAAAACAAGGAAAAAGTTATATAGGAAATAAAGAAACACAGCAGTAAAAAGTATTTTAGCCTCTACTTACAATAATAGGTTGGAATGCATATTTAAAATTAAGCCAATGGAAAATATCTTTTCTAAACTTTAAAGGAGATCTGCATCAGTTATAAAGTAAAATATTAAGTGCCTTTTTGCTAGCCTCTTTGATTTCCTCTATTAAGAATCCTCTTTTCAGTTCTGTACCCCATTTTTTTAATAGGGTTATTTGATGTATTGTTGACTAGTTTCTTGAGTTCTTTGTATATTTGGGAGCTCAGACCTTAGTCAGATGTAGGATTGGTGAAAATCTTTTTCCAGTCTGTGGGCTGCCATTTAGTCTTGTCAACTGTGTCCTTTGCCTTACAGAAGCTTCTAAGTTTGAGGAAGTCCCATTTATTAATTTGTCAATCTCAGTGACTGTGCTACTGGTGTTATGTTCAGGAAGCAGTCTCCTATACCAATTTGTTCACGGGTACCTCCTACTTTCTCTTCTAAGAGGTTCAGTGTGGCTGGATTTATGTTAAGGTCTTTGATCAATTTGGACTTGTGTTTTGTGCTTGGCGACAGACCCCCTGAACACGTGTCTCAGCTTGAAGGCCTAAGCAGTCTAAGGGACTTCTGACAGTGGAACCAGGATGTACACCTGGTGCACAAAAGGACTTTGCTGGCATATCCCCCATGGAGGGATACTCCCTTAACCTAGAGGCAGGAGAGAAGTCCTAGTCCCTACTTCAAATGATTTGACAAAATTAGATGCCCTTTCCTGGAGGCATCACCTTACATGTGTCATGAGGGGATGGGAGAAGTGGGTGGTTGTGGTGCATGTGATGATGGGAGAGAGGGAAAGAGGAAGGGAGGGAGAGGTACCTGGGATTGATATGTAAAATAAAAAAATAAATTAAAAGGGAACAGAAAAAATAAAATGTAAAGTAAAACATTTTCTAAGAAACTTGGATTATGAAATTAAAAAGTAAAAAAAACCATGTTCACAATTTTTTGAAAAATGGTGACAAGTTTATGTTTATTCTTCAGATATAGTGAGTGAAATATTTATGCCAAAAATTATCCCAGAATTCATAGATATTTTTGTGTACTCACTACTATTTCCTGTGTTATATCTGGATGTGTTCAGTGAACTTAGTTCATTCTGATAAATGGTCATTCACCAAAGTTGTTTCTTTCAGTAAATGTTTTCATTTGATTCAATTTTGTCAACTACCCAACTTTTCAAAAGTGTTTTATTCCCTGTCAGATCTTTAGTCATCTCAGATCTTGAGTAATGTAGGATGTCAAGATAGCAAATCATCTTCCATCCATTTTCATTTGTATTCTCCTGTGGTTTCTGGTGAGGAAAGGGATTGGTTTTAGCTAGGTGAGTTTTGCTTGCTTGAAAACAAGGATTCTGGTACAGATAAGATACTCATTTATTTTTTCTTTTAAATAGCATCATTTGAAACACTGGATATCACAGTGGAGTATAAAATGACAAAAATGTATTATACAAGACTGATTGATCTAAATAGTTAGCACCTGTTCACTTCTAGTCTCAACAAGGTAGCACTGCTAACATTTCATAAATACCAGAGCCACTGTCTACATTTTAAGATTTTTCTGTACCACAGATATAGTATATAAGCCATGTGCCTCATTAGTTTAGACGCATAGCTAAGATGTGTAGGAATCACAAAATCTTCTTTACAGTCTCTTTCCATCTTTTGTCCTTGGACAACTGTAGCTTGTTGTTTTCCGGCCAGCTCGCCCACCGCTGGTCTGGCGTGCTGGCCCCCAATAACACGCAGGAGACTCTATATTTGATACAATCCTGTTGGCCAGTTACTATTATTGTTTATGGGCTAGCTCTGTCTTAATTATTAACCCATTTCTACTTATCTATGTATTTCCACGTGGTCATCTTATCGGGGAGCTGCGGCAGGCGTCCTGCTTCTTCCCTGGGCTACATCTTGACTCCTCCCTACTACTTCCTCTTTCCTCCTCCTGGTCTCCTAGCCCTGCCTATCTTGTTTCCTATTGGCCACAGGGCTTTATTAACCAGTATGAGAAACATATATACAGAATAACATCTCCCATCAGACAACAATTTTGTATGTACTTAATATATTCTGAAGAAACATTTGTGTACACATACTTTTTTAGAGGATTTCCCCCAACTCATGCTACCAAACTGAGGGAGATACAAATATTGTACATATGTACACACACACACACACACACACACATACACAGACACACACACACACAATGAAATAATTCAGAAAAAAGTCAACTAATTTCTAAATAGGTACACTATCAGCTAAGTTAACAAAAAAGTTGACGTTTAAAAATTCCTAAAATTGAATTTTGTATGATGTTGTTTAAATAATATAACTTAATATAACTGCTGTTTTCCATTTTCATTCCCTGTGCATTGTTTTCAAATGAAATGGGTTTGGTTCATTGTATTTAAATATTTATACAGGAAAAAATGTCTTTAGTGCTCCTCTTTAATCATTAATAATTAATACTTTCATGTTGCCTCTCCTGTTGTTAATTTTAAAAGTTGTGTTCTTCATCCTGAGAATAGCCACATTACTTTTCTTCATTCCCTCATCTTTGACTTTTAACAAAATAACTATCAGCAGCTAATGGTGAGTAATTGTTATCTTTATAAGTATCTATAGTAAGAGAAATGACAGTTTTGTGCAATAGCAAACAAAAGCATAAAATCATCAATCACTGACATCTTTATATAAAAACATTGTAGTCTTTATATCAAATCTACATGGTAGGATGATATTACACTTAAAACAAGACTTATCAATCAAAGATGAATTGTGATATTATAAATATAAAATCAGTGATTAAGGCTAAAGGTATGAAAGTTTCTAAAAAATGTTAAGGTAAATCCACCTTAGGGCCGAAGTGTGTAAATGGAGAAAGATGAAATCGGTGTGTTGAAGAAAAAGCTGAAGTCCTGCATTCTTTGCTGTGTATTCCATGATGGCTATAAAACAGAAATAACTTCAGAATGAATTTGATTATAAGCTCAGTATTTGATGACTTATTATGCATAGATAACTATGCATTGAGAATCTATTACATAATCATTTGATATATTTGAGTAAGTAAACTTAAAGTTTACTACCTATCTTTCATTATCCTATATTGACTAAATATTTAAAACATTTTGTATTACTATACCATAAGATATACCTAAATTTTTCTTTTCAGCCACTATCTCTTTACTACTCTAAATTATTCTTTATTATTTACATATCAGTCATATATTTTTACATTTTCATATTCATTTTCAATATTAATTGATTGATAAATATCAGTTTCATTTATTTCTATCATTTTTATTTTTCTTTTATTGGAAATACATTTGCTCTATTTATTCATAGCTTTCATAAATTGATTGTATATGTATATTTGCAAATATAGGCACAAAATATGAAATGATCACATTTGCTACATTAATATCTTTATTTTGTCAAGTATAATTCTTATTCACTAGAAACCTTCAAATATTTCTTTGTACTTACTTTCAAATATAAAATAAATTGTCAATTATGCCTGATATATAAATGTAAAAGACATGTCTGTAGTCATCATAACTTTTATCATTCATTATTAATAATCTTTGTTTTATTTTATTCAAAATAAATACTGATATTTCTTAATCTTCGCAAGGTTATTGAAATGTTTCTTTACCTAATTTGTGCATATCTACTACCTCAACATAATACTTTAAATTATATTTTCAAGGATGTTTAACTACATATATAATTATAGCTCAAACCTCTGCAATTGTATATTGTATTAGTAAGGGCTGAGTGAGAGATTAATCTTTGATTAGTCAAAACTAAATTGTCATGTAGGATTGGCAAGGGGAAGTCAGAAAATGGAGTACCAGTTTTTGGTTAGTAACAATTTCAAAATATTCTGCTCCATTTTCCTAACTATCCTCTAACATTACTTTGAATTCTCAATTCAAATATATCACCCGAGTGTTGTTTACATCTTACCATGCTCACATTGCATATATCAGTCTTTTTTCTTCTAGGCACTGAAGCTGTTTCATCCATGACTTCCTACAGCATGTACATTAGCAAAAGTGACAGCTGACTTTCTGTTCTCCTGTCTCTGTTCACACTGTAGTATTTTCACTCAATGTTTTGTTCTTGTATCTGATGTACTTCTGTCTTGATTTTCATTTGGCTTTCTTCTTTCAAAGTCCTTACTCGATCTTTCATTTACAATGGCTCCTCTTGGTATTCTGTGTTCATGTGTGTTTGTGTAGGAAACTTGCCAATATTTATGTAATTTTAGAGACTTCCTTGCATTATTCTGCCCCTACACTCATTGTTCAGATCTCTTACCTAGCCCCTAGGCCTGCCATCTTATCTTGTAGTCCTATCTATTTATATCTACATGATGACTTATTATTATATCTGTATCATCTGTACATTATCTTAAGTCCTAGTCTGTTTTTTATTTCCTTTATATTATTTCCAGTTATACATTCATTCAATGAAATCCTGTAACCCACCTGGCATTTTCTGCTCTCCCTCACCTTGATATCTCTTTCCTCATCTCAGTTAATGGACCACTACCATCTACATAAAATATTCAAGCTGCAAACCACATCCTTGAGCCTGCCCCTTTCTTCTATTTTCACATTCAATTCATCATCAAGTGCTATTAGTTCTGATTTCTAGTGTGTTATAGATTTCAAGTAATTTTTTATTCTCTGTTATTAGCTAAAATCAAACCCATGATGGATGCGGTTGTTTGCATAACCATTATTCTTTGCCTATGGAAGGCTTATATGTCCCTGTCCTGTTGGAGTCCAGTTTGGCCACACATCTCATTAACTAACAAAATGACTGTAACTTAAAAATACCATTTACAAGAGTTATATTCAACGATGTTTCATTGATACCCCCAGATAATCGGTGACAACACTGTACAGAATGAATACCCATTATCAGGTTTGGCTTTAGCTCTAGGATGGTGAAAGCATTCCCCAGAAACTACAAATATACACAATTCAAGTGAAGTGAGCATCAGAAATGAACATTTGCCTTGGTAGTCACTGAGATGTCGGCAGGGCGTCTTATCACAGGATAAGCTGTTCTTTCTTGATTATCACAATGGATTCAAGGAAATATAATCACAACGGATAGTCCTGCTTTCATACTTCTCTAACAAGATATCCCCTCACAGAATGCTACTTAAGGAATAATAAGATTTAACCACTTTTTATTTCTGAATTTCTGTAGTTTTCAAAACATTCAGCCAGAATCTTCTCCATGGCCTAAATGACCCTGCAGGTCCTAACCCCCACCTGCTTCTCATTATTCTGCTCTTACCCACTATTATGGTCATCTTCTCCCAGATCCATGTGAGTTGAGAGTCTGTTGTCTTCTTGTTTCCCATACCTCTCTGAGGTATTCATATGACTGCCTTATTACCACTTTTCAGCCACTAATCTCTAATGTCAGTGCCTTTCTGTGACCACCTCATTTATTAGATTTTTACATCCCCTTATTCTTCTAGCATTTCTATAATTTAACACCTAAAACTTCCTCAGTTACTCTGAAAACAGCATGAAATATGAAAGACCCACCAATGGCAAGGTGACTAGTTTTCCCATATTCTCTAATTTGCTAGTTTATATGTGCCATCATGTCCAGAGCATCAACCCACAAGACAACATTGCTCGTGGATCACTAATGGGCAGAGAGAAGGTTTCTGGGTATAGTGTCTGCCTAATGACAGGTGAACAACCACTTTTGGTGGAGGCCTACTGACTGTGATTGGCTTTGTCAGTATATTACCCTGGATTGAACAGTGAATGCTCATATCATCAGAGTGTGTCTAGTGAATAAGTATATTAAAGGAGACATGGAGAGTACAGACTACACTGCAGGCCAGATAACAACTACTCCTGCTACTTCAGAATTCAATGTTCTTTGCCATGCTTCTTATGTAAAAGTGTGGTATGGCATGCCAAGTAGGCTGACTACCAAGTCATGCTTAAATTTCATGTATTCATATGTATGTATATATGCATGTATGTATGTATTCATATCTGTAAATCCCTAACTTTCAGAGCACTGGAATGAAAAATGAATGGAAGTAGGTAGGTAAATTGTCGCTGAATTGTATTAAGCTTCCTCAAGTAATTTCTCACTTGCACCTATTTTTGACTAACATATAGATTAAAACACACACACACACAGAAAGACTCACACACACACACACACACACACACACACACACACACACACACACACACACAAAATGAAACCCTGTATTCTTTCTCCTTTTGTAAAGAATAGTCTAAAAAATTTGCCTTCTTCCCTACACATCAAAATGCCTGGGAAAATGGCATGTTGTTATTTTAACTGCTGATGTCCTAAATAAAAAATTTCAAAGCCCTTAAGTTTACTGTGAAATATACTTATAATATGGACGTAATGTGCAGAAAGCTAGTCATCACTCTTACAGAGCAGTGGTTAATGGTCTAGTATAAATTGGTACAGAGGTATTACTTGAATTGAATTTCTTATGATCTGAATATATATATATTTATACATATATATACATACATGCATACAAACATACACATATATTCTGAATAATAAGAAAAAGATCAAAATATATAAGATTATGAATATACAAAAATCCTCTTGTTATATCCTCTTGTTATTCTGGAGGCTAGGCAGAAGGACAACTTTGTAAATCGAAATGAATTTGACTAAACTAAGTACTGACTATAAATGTGAGGGTTCCCTCAGCCACACAGTGCTCTAAACAAACTTTCTATGTAGGTACCTTATGCTTTCTCTTTAAGTACATTATGTTAGTGACTAAATACATTAAAATGATTAAGGTGGTGATATACATATATAAATTAAGAAACAAACCTTGACCATTCACTAGCTAAGTAGCATGCAGATATGGCAAGACCAGCCTTCAAACTTAAGCTTATGACAAATCCCAAACTCAATTTTGTTGTTTTTTCCCCAAAGATCTACTTTAATTTCATGTATGTATTTGTCTGTGGGTGCATACCTTTGAGCAGGTACCTTCTGAGGCCAGGGTACAATGTTGGATATCCTGGAGCAGGAGCTGGAGGCAATTGTGGGTCTCTTCACATGGTGATAGTAACTGAACACTCTCTCATCATATGCCAGATCAGAAAGTGATCTCAATCATAGAGCCAGATGGCTCAATATTCCATTCTAAAGATAGTTTTAATTCCTTGCTTTTGGAAATTAACATTAGGTTATATATTATCTACTTTTATGATTTCATCATTTTATTGGCTAATGTAGAAATGAGACATTCTGCTTTTTGTTCCAATATGATTTGACTCATTCCAGTAGTAACTTGCAATTTTTTGATTTGTTTCCTCTTTTTGCTGTATAGACTATGCAATCATCTTTCTTTTAGAAACTCAATCAGTTCTCAATTATAGAATGATAAAAACATAGTTTGCTTTTATACAGAATGGCTCTTAACTCCAAGGATTGAAATGTTGAAAACTTGTAAATACTTAGTTTCTTGCTATAATTATACAGGGCTCTTAAAACAAGCATGCTGGTAGATTAATCTCTATGAGTTCTTAATAAGCACTTTTGTTTCTTATTTCTCATCTCTATATATAATCCTATAATAACATATATAATAGTATAATGCTTAAAACAGTTCTCCTTGCTTAGGTTTTATTTCAATGTCTTAGTTGTATGTGCTTCTGAAAATTAAGCAGTTCAAATGCAACCTGAACAATTATGTAGCATTGGACATGCTAACATGGAAGGACAAAAGCTTTTAGAGCCTCAACTCTGAACAAAGAGCCACTGGCTGTTACAGGATCCTAATGGGTATCCCTTGGGGGTGGGGGAAGTAGGCATGACACCAATGACACATGCAAGGGTACAAGTTGAAACAACAAGCTTGGTGTATTCCAGGAAGGGGTAAGCCTTATAGGGAATTAATTTTATCTCCCAACAAATGTTATCCTTTTCTATTTGTCAACTAGATTATGGCGAGTTTTGTTTGAGACAAGCACAGTGATCTTTTTGAAAAATACTTGAATGAAAAGATTTCATTTAGAAAAGTTAGTTTTCTAACTTGGTTTTCTGTATGTATGCTTCTTTACAAAAACAAATGCAAAGAAGCTTATACTATTTTAGTGACATTATCCATCCTGAGACTGAGATGACAAACAACCAGGCAGGTCATGAAGCTCTTCAGTAACTCAGCCAAGTTTAGAGGGTTTGCATTTTATTTTTGCCCACACAGAAGCAGTCTGAGAAAAGAAACATACACAGGTGTTCTTGCTTAGTAATTTATGATCAGTGCAACTCAGTCCTCCCTGATCAGTGCAGCTCAGTCCTCCATGATCAATGCAGCCAAGGTGTAGAAGCAGACTGAACTTCTTGATCTTTGTTTTCTAGTTACTCATTCATGAATATGGAAAAAGTATTTCTCAAAAAAAATGAAAGGCAGGATCTATTTTATAAACCATAAACCTTCCTTTATGTAAAAATTGTGGGAATTTGGTTTCAAGTTAACATGCAAAGAAATGGAAATAAACACCTTCTCACATTTTGGCAACAAGAAAAGTTTAGAGGACCAAAACACTTTAAACTGGGCTAGTGAATACAAAAATATGCTTGTAATGGTATCACGGGAATTGGAATCCCAACAGAAAATGCAGATTTGGTATAAAAATGGCTCATTCCAAGACAACTGGAGCCTAACCACAGGCTCATTTTCTAAGGGACTAGAAATTCAGTTCTGGTAAGTGATGTACATGGTCAATATACTATTGTCTGTGTATTTCTTGGTTTTATTTTCATATATTTCTATAAATATAGTAAGACTATAAGAAACTCTCCCAAGTTTTAGCCAAAAATATAAATATAGTCAACATAGTAATTCTTTCGTGTGTGTGTGTGTGTGTGTGTGTGTGTGTGTGTGTGTGATTTTTGTGTCAGCATGGTCAAGAGTTTGAGTAAATATTTTCATTTACTGTTGTGTATGTTTTATATGAATTTCCATTCAAAATTCTTTGTCTATCCAGGTGTGCAAATCAAACTCACATCATTTATGCTAAACATTTAAATGAGAAATAATATCTCTAAAATTAAAGATCATACCCTGTACTAATGAATATATTAGCCACCTCTTTATGGGATGATAACACATTTTTGCTAATGTAGACTTTTCAACATTTTAACATACAAATTGTTATATATTTTCTGGGAATGGAGGATGTAGTACAACCTGAAAATATAAAAGAGTCAACCATTTACAGGCAGGATGAAGTAAACCACTTAATTGAAGGATCACAGCTGGATACTGATAATAATTTGCTACAAAATTAACAATTAAATGGAAGTTAATTGTGACACAAAAAAGAAGGAATGGAGGTTTGACAGTCAGTTGCAACAGAAGCTGCCCAACCTGTAAGATATCCCTGCATGTGTCAAGGACATAAGTCTAATAGCAAGCACACATGTATACACACGATGTAGTGAAGTGTGAGATGTCCCTTGTTTTGTCTGCTTGCAGAAGGAAACAGTGGCCACAGGGAAGTGGACTTGAAATAGACCCAGGAAATTTACTCATCTCAACTTTTAGCTTAAAGGCAATTTTCAGAATAAAGGTAGATAATGGCATAGAGAATGCAAGAGAAAAAGATATTTGTATGTCTTGGAGAAAATAAAGAATATATGTCACTACAGGTGTGGATATACATACATATATATATATATATATATATATATATATATATATATATGGCAAACATTGTCTTCCTGAGCCCAATGTGCTTACTTAGCTGATGTTTTGTGAGAAACAAAGAAATCCCACTTATCTCAGTAAGTGAATAAATAACGAGTATCAAGAATATGTATGAATTTGAAAGTATGTGAAAAGTAAAATTAAGAACATGTCCAGAAAAGTAGTTCCAGGTCACCATGAAAGCCATGATTAGGCTTAAATAGCTCTAACTTCCTGTTCTGTATAAACTTAAAGCTCATGCACCTCTGAAGAAAATGATTGCTCATTTAGTCTTTTAAGTTGTGCAGGAGATGATCAACCCAATGAAAATTACATGGACTATGACATGGTTAAAAAAAAAAACAAACAAAATTTAAACTGTTAAATAACACGAATCATAAGAACTAATCAACTATAAGGTCTGGTGAAGCTAAGCAATGAGTGATTTTGAGATAAAACATATAAATGATAAAATACAACTTAATTAAAAATAGAATGGAACTCATAAGAATTGGAAGTAAAAAAAAAGAGGGGGGAAGTCTATAAGTAGTTAAAATGTCAGAATAAAGGAGACATAATGGAAGAAATATCTAAAGAAATAAATAACTTCATTTTTAAAGTGACAGGAAGATGAAAAATGATAAGAAATAATATTTACAGACTATCAAGGAAGAGCCAAACACAAACAAATACACAAAGGATGGAGAATAGCTCTTTGTTGTATAGTTAGAATCAAAATACAAAATTAACTGAAAGTGAAGCAAAATCGTTGTTGAGGAAGTATGAGTTTATGATATGACAGACTTTGAAACTCCCCCTTGTAAGGCCTCACCCTCCCTGGGTAGCAGAAAAGGGATAGGATAGGCAGGGGAGGAAGGGAAGGAGGGGGAACTGGGATTGACATGTAAAATAAGATTGTTTCTAATTTAAATTTAAAAAAGGAAAAAAGAAACACAAAAAATGACAACAGTAAAGATATACAATGAAATATTGTACCAAGAAAAAAGGAAATACAATTAAAATCATGAAAATAAAAGATTTTGTAGTGAGCTGAGGAAGTACAATTAAAGTTCTACCTGATACACATAATTTAAACTAAAACTGATGTTTAGTAGAAGCTCAAAGACTTTTTCATCAATTAAAAATTGGGACACTTCATTTCCATGAACTCATTAAAATTTTATGCATTTACAGGAGCTTGAATATATATACATATATAGGTAAGCAGTTCAGGAGATTAATCCAATGTTGAATACTGATCTTATTTTATTGGAAAAGATAATTGATTGTGTATAACAGATATGAATACAATGCTCTAAGTGCTTTTAGCATAATTTAAATAAGGGTCTACAGCAATAACAACAGAAATGATGACAAAAGCATTATTAATGTAAAGTTGAAACTATACAAGATTAAAACTCTTCATTGATCACTTGCATTTTGGTTACTTAAAGATGCATAGTAAAGTAGCTGATAGAAACAGAAACAGGAACCCACAGATAAACACTGAGCCAAACTCCTGGAATCCAGTTGCAGAGAGAAAGGAGTGATAAGAAAAGGAATCAAGACCAGGTTACAGAAACCCACAGAGACAGCTGACCTGAACAATGGGAAGCTCATGGATCTCATCAGTCTATGGAAGCTCATAGACTGATAGCTAGGAAACCAACACTGGACTGACTCAGACCCCTGAACGTGGGTCTCAGTTAGTAGGCCTGGGCAGTCTAAGTTACTGTTGATAGTGGAACCAGCAGGTATCCCTGGTGCACGAAAGGATTTTGGAAGCACATTCCCCAAGGAGGTATACTCCCTTAGCCTAGAGACAGGAGGGAGGCCGTAGACCCTACTCTAAATGGCTTAACAGATTTTCTTGATCCTTCCTGGAAGGCCTCATCCACACTGTAGAGTGAGTGGGGAATGGGACAGGAGGGGTTCGGAATACATGGGAGGGAGGGAGAGGGAACTGGGATCAATATGTAAATATATATGAATAAAAACAGATGCATAATGATAGTTTTGATATATCTTAAAATTTATTAATATGTAATTGGAATTCAAACAATTGAATTTTCTCATGTACTCATGTTTCAGAGGCTTGGTTTATGGATGAGATATTGCTGGGAAGTTGTGGAACCTATGATAGGTAGAGGGTTATGTCATTGAATACAGATTGCTGGTTCCTAGCTTTCTTCTCTTTCCATTGCCTCCTGGATCATAATGTAAGTGGTATTACAATTCTGTATGCTTCTTTAGTGATGTGCTCTGTTACCATTACTGTTACTACAGGCTTACATACAGCAATGTGGCTGTTTGTCTATCAACTACAGTCTGCAAACTTGTAAACCAAAACAATTTTTCTCTTTTTGCCTTATTGAGCAAAATGAGGTATTTGGTTACAGAATAAAGTATAAGAATAAAATTTCAGACATTTCTAGTAAGATTTCTGTAAATTTTGAAAAGTTACCCCTTTTTGTTCTTATAATCAAAAGTTTTACTCATCTGTAAACCCTATAAACCCAATAATGGCTCACCTGGCAAAATATAATCAGTGGTGTGATAGTGGCATAGATATTATAAGAATAACCCTGGCACTTTGGAATTGAAATTAAGGTCCACTGCAGAAGACAAAACTCATGCCTAGCATTTATGTCAACTGGATCAAAAACCTATGACAAAATCATAGGCCTTTGAGAAGAACCAATTTTTATTATTTCACAAGTAGACATAGTATTAAACTTTCTCTTAAATTATTATCTTTATGGCTATGGATTAGTGCTTCTCTATGAGTTCTTCTAAAAGTACTGATGATTACAGACACCTAAAACTATCAATGTGCAGATAATAAGAGACTATGGTATAGTCAACCCTAAATGGCACACATATATACACACATATATACCACACCCCTTCACCTAAGGTTCAGCAGCAGATAAGGCCAAAAGATTATAAGACACAGAGGTGGACCATGGCTGACTGTTTTGGAACAGCACTTTCTATATATAACAGAGAAACTCCATAAACTCATAGAAGCTGGGACTATATATGTAAGAAATGTAATAAGAGCAAGCTGGACAAAATCCTAATATGGATTGAGGAGAGGTTCATTAAATCTCACTCCTATCTGAGTTATCTGAGGAGCTACTAGCCACTGATGCCTCTGATGAGAGATAATAAGCTTTCTTCATCAATGTGGTCCCTGAGAGGTTACCTATGCACATGCTGGCAGCACTAGTTATGCTCTGTGGTTGTGAAAAGAAATAAAAAAGAGAGAAAAAGCTAATGAAGTTAAGAGAGAGATGTGGTATGGCATAGAGGAGGGAACATAGGTGAATTTTATCAAAGCAGGTACATGTATGTATGAAATTCTCAAGCAATAAAAATATAATGAAAACATCACTGATTAAAATCTATACTTCTATTTAGAAAAAGAATAATTCATTGTGCCACAAAGCCAAGTTTTAAAGAGAAATCTGGCACTAGGGAATTGTACAGAGATCCATAAGAATGACCCCAATTAACAATGTAAGCAATAGTGGAGAGGCTACCTTAAATGAACTTCCCTGATAATGTCATTGGATGAGTACCTAATATGTCATCCTAGAGCCTTCATCCAGTAGCTAATGCAAGAAGAAGCAGACACCCACAGATAACCACTGAGCCTAACTCTTGGAATCCACTTGTAGTGAGGGAGGGGTGACAAAAAAGGGTCAAGACTGTGCTGAGAAAACCCACAGAAACAGCTGACCTGAATTCATAGACCCCAGTCTGAAAGCTGGGGAACCAGCATAGGACCAAACTAGGTCCCCTGAATGTGGGTGTCAGCTAGGAGGACTGGGCAGTCTATGGGGCCTCTGGCACAGGGACCAGGATATATCCCTAGTGCATGAACAGCCTTCAGGAGCCCATTTCCCATTTCCCATGGAGGAATACTCTCTTACCGTAGATACATGGGGAGGAGGGGGTACCTAGGCCCTGCCCCAAATGACTTGACAGATTTTATAGATCCCTCCTGGAAGGCCTCACTCTCCCTGAAGAGTGGATAGGGGATGAGAGGGAGGGGTTAGTGTGGGGGGGGAGGATGGGTGGGAGGGAGAGGGAACTGAGATTAATATGTAAAATGAGATTGTTTCTAATTTAAATAAAATTTATTAAAAAAGAAAAATAATCAAATTACTATAATATGATTATTTTTTTCATAAACAACTCCAAATGTCTTTCTTATGTTGGAAAATTTCTGGATTGTATTTCTTTAATAAAACACACTGGTTCACCGATTTTACCTTTTCCCACTATGCTGTCTTTGTAAGGCTGGGGAACTTGAGAGCTGTGATTAATGAGATCCCAAGCAATATCTATGCTGTTAGTTACCACTGCTGTTAAGACCTTTAGAAAGAAGTTCAGTTTTCACAGATGTGAGAGAGCTATGTTCTACCCATATCACAGACCTTCCTGAAATAAGAGAAAAATAATTCCCTTGACTTATTTTTGGTTGTTAAGCAATGTTCTGTAATATTTCATCTTAGTCTTGTTTTGAACTCAGATTGCTCCCTTGGAGACTGATTATGGGAAGGCCATGATGATAGTTATCCTATGTAGTTTGTTTATAAAACGAACTTAATTTAAACATAATATTCCTACTACAAACGTTTCTGATTTAAGCGAGTGTTTTTTTTTTGTTGTTATTGGTTTTTGGTTTTGATTTTTACTAACACTGGCAAAAGTATATATTCACGTACCTGCTAACACAATCATTTTAATTTTTAATTAATACATTTGGTCTACTATTCCAGGTGGCAGACCAAAAATAAAGTTTGTCCTGGCATACTTTCAAATTTCCTCATGAATTAGAACACTGTAAAAAAGTCAGAGCTACAGGGGAATAAAAAGGAATGGATTGGTACACCCAGATGACGAAAGCACCTTAGAGAAGGAAACAATGAAACACAAGGCAACCGTGCCTTTGATGATACTGATATTTCTTTTAGCTTATAGTAATCCTTTTTTCCTTGTCCCAAATTAAAAATCTTAAAAACTTTCCCTTAACATGACATGGTGTATCCATCAGGAGATTCTTGTTAACATTTTGACTAAATGAAACATATCAGACATCTCTTTTTGGTGACTTCTTAACTGGTGTGGGAATCTGGCACACTTACAAAGAAAAGGAAACCAGTGTAGCCAATTTTGCTGTATTGCTTAGCATATCCTTTTTAAGACTTGAACAGTTTTCAACCTGTTCAACTTAAATGGAAGCCAGGCAGGTGACATGTCTCTCAACCCTCAGAACTGCAAACTGACATTCTGCTGTTCTCAAACCCAACCATGAAGTAATGTATATCCTGGATGTTGAGGTTTGATTATTGGGTGTAGCAGAAAAAAAATGGATCCTGCTTTCATATTTATTCTGTTTAGTCTGTGTCTTTTTATTAGTTAATTGCTAAGCACTGATACTGAGAGATGCCAATGACCAAGGATTGTTGATTCCTGTTACTTCTTTAGTGGTGGTGGTGGTTGTTCTCTCTCTCTCTCTCTCTCTCTCTCTCTCTCTCTCTCTCTCTCTCTCTCTCTCTCTCTCTCTCTGTTTCTCTCCCCCCCTCTCCTGTGTCTCCCTCTCCCCTCTCTTGCCCTGTCGTGTGTGTGTGTGTGTGTTATGTGTGTGTGTGTTTCTGTGCATGTGTATTGCTGTTGTGAGATAGATATGGGTTCAATTCCCAAAACCTGCATGGCGGTTCACAACTGCATGTTCCAGGGGATCTGACACCCTCACACAGATGTACAAATGGAGGCAAAACACAAATGCACATGAAAAGGAAAAACAGAAACAGAATTAGAACATCTTCTATATTTATAAATATATTAATTCAAGTAACAAAGATCGTTTTCTATTCCAAGTTTGAACACAAACATTTTATCAATGTAGAATACACTGAAGGCAAGGGAATATTGTACTGACTTAACAAAATTATCAAATAATAGACATCATGATTGGTCTTGTAAAAGCCAAGAGATTCATTCATTGGGTCACAAATGAATGGAATGGACTATCTCTTCAGGTAATAAATTTTTTCACAGTTAATTTAAACAATGAATCTAATAAGTGCTGCATATCTGCTTTGGCTAGGATTATTAGGAATACAATAGTCACACAATGGGTTCAATTAAAGAAATTATTTAAAAAAATTCAATATGGACCAAGAAACAGGTAAATGACGATAGTATAGAGTTAAAGCTTCCAAAATTGGCTGTTATTTGGTGTCTCTTGCTATTTAATTTAATATCATTTTATTTATATGTGATTGGTTAAGCCAGGATATTGAAATAAAAAACTTTCTTGTTTCCACTTAGGAGAGTTTTAATGGCATTCACATAACACAGCACCATTCTAAGAATGCATCTGATTTAATTTAGGCATATAAGAAATACTAAGATCCTCAAAGCCTCATGGCCAAAGATCCATCTTTGTAAATCTAAGTTACTTAGTTATGTGTTCACATATTTATTTATACCTCAATGGAAGGATAAATGTAAATTCATCAAAATCACTAGTGGAAAAGCAGGGAAGACATAATATCATTACCCACAGTGTAACATTTATCTTCATTTAGTGAAGTATATCAAAATGCAGACAAAGCACATGAAATTTATAAAAACTATCAAAGTCAACAGATAAACTATGGCTTTCCTTAAAGAAATAGAAAAAGGAATTCCTTTGGAAGATTGTTCAAATTAAACATTTATACATTATTGCTGTCTGAGTTTTATCTGTCTCCTCTCCCCCCTCTTTATCTCTTAGGTGCTTTAGTCACAGAGTGGATTAAAGCAAGAATCACCAGATGAAATAAATCACATCTGTGATAAAATGAAAGTCACAGGTATTAGGAAGGAAATGAAAAGAATGTCTTTCCCTAGAGAGTCTAGAATTGCTGGCCTGAGACTGCTTTTTCTGTGCTGATTACTTTGTTGTCTTTCACTTTTTGATTCAGTAGATTTCTGACTGTTAGAATCACACTTGCAGAGGTAAAATCATTAAAATAGTCAAGGAAAAAAACGATGTCCAAAATGAATGAATGAAATTTGTAATTAAACTTTTATGACTTACCTAAAAACTTCCTCCTGCATAGATCTGATCTCATTATCCTGCATTACAGCTGACTGTCACTTAATTAATTGAAATTGCCCTACATTGCTGGTGTTGGCAGACTATAGACACACCATTCAGGATTTTTACTGCACTATCAGATAGCTCTATGGATCAATATAAACACCATCAAAAGTACCTCTTGTAAACTCTTCTCATTACTACTTGAAAAAAAAATGATACACTAAAGCAGTATATGTGATAGTTGCACTTTTCTTTCAAATTCACGTTTCATAAACTCAAGCCTGGAATTTTCTTTCTCTTTTTTTACCTATACCTTCCTTTCCCTTCTCTCACAAACATATACATTCATATGCATTCTTGTTTTGACTGTCAACAAAAATGGACCATAGGACTCAAGCCTTTTAAGTCTAGCACTTAGAAGGCTAAGGCAGGATGTTGATCCCTCAGTGAGGGCAATGATAGCCATGTCTACAGTGTGAGTTTCAGAGTACCCAAGGTGACATAGAGAGATACTGTCTAGAAAGAAAAATGAGATAGAGAGAGAGAGAGAGAGAGAGAGAGAGAGAGAGAGAGAGACAGAGAAAGAGAGAGAGAGTCTCTCTCTCTGTGTGTGTGTGTGTGTGTGTGTGTGTGTGTGTGTGTGTGTGTGTTGTTTGTGTGCTCATGCATACACACTCAGGCATATTCAGGAGAATACTTTCAGGAGTGGGTTCTTTCTTTCCTCTATGGGTTATTGAACTTAAGCTCTCATTCTTAGTGCATGGACTCTATCATCACGAACAAATATATGATGGGGTAAAGAAGAGCCAGACAGACAGAATAGTCCATGTTCTGTGGAAAAAAACATATCCAAAGTGGCAAAGGCAGTGAAGGAGTGAACAGAGGTGGGTGGCCTGCTGCCACCCTGGGCCACAGTGATGTTAAGGCCTGACAGCCAAGGGGCATGTTTGTACTCGTGGACCTGCAGCTACCACGTGTTCATGTCTACATTGAATGTCTAGAGGATAGGGCTACTGAAGGTTGGGTCTGCCCCTGGCTAGCTTCAGTACTTAGGAGAGCCTGTCTTATCCCTCACCAACTGCAGCACTCAAGAGATTGGATCCTGTGTCTCTCCCAGGCAGCATGACAGCTGAACCTGTTGGCAAATTGTCCTTCGGTGTCATGTCCCCCTCCTCTGCCATATGGTGTCATGAGCAAGGGAAAAATGCCTTCACTGCTCATTCCTTGCCACTTACAGCAAGCAGGAGAGCCCTTACCAATGGCAGCACTTAGAGCAGGCCGTCCACATCCACCTTGCCTAGGCAACACAGTGAAACTGACCCTGTTGATGGCTTGCACCAAGAATGTAAGCTTGAAGATCTGAACCTGACCCTCATCTGCATAAGATAGGCAGATGCCCCCCCCCCTTTCCACCAATGGCTGGTAGGGGAGGTGGCCCTAAGGTCAAGAGATAAGCATCTCACCATATACAGCACTAGGGAGAGTAAGTCTTGTATCTGGCCTAGGCAGCACAGCAGATCTGGACCCTGCTGTTGATGTCATTGGTGAATAGCCTGGGAAGGTGTGAGAATGGGAGAGCTAGCCCCATCTGTCATGAAGTGTGGTGGTTGAGGAGAGATTCCTCTACTTGCCTCTTGCTGCTATCAGCAGGTGGTAGAGCATGCCCCTGGGTCATGAGAGTAGATGGTCTAGACCTGTCCCTCACTGTCTGCAGCTTTCAGAACAGCAGGCACCACACCTGGCCTGGACAGCATAATAATATTCACCCTGCTGGACTGGAGTCTGCCTTGAGGCCTTAAGAGTTGGAAAACTAGTCCTACTCCTTACTGCTCATTCCATATGGTGAACTAGCCTGGGACATGCTGGGGAGTTCACCCTGGCATTGAGAATGAGGGAGAGATTGCAGGCTGAACAACCCAGCAACCTCCCAGACCCAGAACTAGGTTCTGAGTCAGGCCTTCCCAGCATCCAGCCCATTTATGATCAGATTCAAAGTTGTAGGATCTCCACAACACAGGACAACAGCAGCACATCTGAGAGGAGCCCCAGTGACAGCCCAGTATCGATGGTTTAATGCAAACCAGAGGCTTCAATGCAAATCAGTGACTTATTGCAATTAATTCTTGTAAGTAACTATATATGGACTGAAAAGTTACTGTGTGACTCACCATGTTACACTACAGCTTCCACAGGAGATTTTTCTTTTTATTTTCTCTTAAATTTAATTTTGTTTCATCCTGGGGCAGGGGGGAGGTTGCAAGGGCAAAGAGTAGATGGAAAAGGATGAGGAGATGAGTGGGATGAAGATATATGATGTGAAATCAACAAAGAATCAATAAAAGAATTAAATTGGAAAAAATAACTTAAATGGTTCATCATATGTTTTAAATATTTTTGGTTTACATAAAATGTTTTATAATTTAGTTTATTTGTAAAATTATTTATCTGTTAAGTGCTTTGGTATGCAGATAGGGGATGAAACCCAGAATGGTATATGTAGGACCTCTCCCCTTACACAGCAATGATAGCACCTGTAACAATTCTCAAAAAATTAATGATTTGGAGAGTCCTGGAAAGTAATCCAAGAGCTCACAGCAATTAAATTGGAGTTATTTCAGAAAAGGAGCACTGGTGCATTATATGAATTTTGTGCATTGAAGCTACCCTATTCCTGTATTTACCTTTTCAGCTCTTTGCCAGGGTGGGACATAAAATTGTAGTATTCAAGGAGACTGAGGAAATACAAAACCAGCAGATCCATAAGTAACAAATAGACCTGGAGCTGAGGGTACCGTTCAGCATATTAGGTAGTTCCTTTAGGAATCCTATTGTTCCTTTGATCTGGTGCAGATATAATCCAATATGTTCATCCCTATTTGTGGTGATATATTGTTTATGCTCTAATGAAACTTGTCTGGAGTTCAGAATGCCAGTTGCCATACTAATTAGCAATAGAGCCAGGTGGCGGTGGTACACAAGGTATACAAGGTATAATATAAGGTATACAAGTTATACAAGACAGGATCAGGGGCTCCAACGAGGTAATCAGTCTCTAGCAATATTGAGGATAGGATTGCCTCATCCTTGGTATAAGTAAGAGTTCTCTGGTAGCTTGGCTGCGTTGCTTTTCTGATCTTAGCTTGAACCCCAATATCTGTCTCTGGGCTTTATTAATTGTGACACCTATTTCCAGCACACTTGTTAGTAACAATAAGTATCAACTGTTTAGCTTCACAACGCTGCTGCTTAAGCAATGACACCAGATGTAGCTGATCTAATGTCATTATTTACACATCTGGAGAAGAGTTTTATATAGGTAGCTTAGCAAAGCCCTGATATATCTTGGTGACCTCAAGGTCAGACATTAATACTAGGCTGTGTGTGCACATGCCCAGGTAAAATCTAACCTAGAAGATATATACAAACAAACTCAGGGATGTAAACTCTGTGTTAGAACATTAATCTTGGTAACTGAGCCAGGTGTGCTGACGTACACCTATAATCCCAGTTTTTCTCAAACTAAGTCAGAGTGATTACCCTAGAGTCATGGCCAGCCAGGACAGTATAATGACATAGTGAGTTAAAGGCTAGCCTGGATACATAGTAAGCTTGTGCTTTCTTCCTTCCTCCCCATCTACTGAAGCTCCTACTCTCTAGCTATCTCCACAACAACAAGAGAAAAAAAAAATAAAACAAAAACACCAGTGGCTAGGCAGTGTTGGCTCACTGCTTTAATCCCAACACTTGGGATGCAGAGACCGGATGGATCTCTGTAAATTTGAGATCAGCCTGTTCTATGAAGCTAGTTTCAGGACAACCAGGACTATTACACAGAGAAACCCTGTCTCAAACAAAAACAAAACAAAAACAAAAACAAAAAAAGTGGCTAGGCGTTGTGGTGGTTTGAAAGAAATTGCCCCCTTCTCCCCAGGGAGTGCCACTATTAGGAGGTGTGGCCTTACTGGTCTTGTTGGAGGAAGCTTGTCACTGTGTAGGCAACATTTTAGGTCACAAATATGCTCAAGTCGTGCCCAGTGAGTCTACTTCCTGTTGTCCACATGCCAATACATAGCAGCTACATCTCCAGATTCATATCTGCCTGCATGCCACCATGTCCTGGCATGATTATAATGGACTGAACCACTGGACTATAAGCAAGCCACCACAAAAAAATGCTTACTTTGTAAGTGTTGCCATGTTTATGATGTCTCTTCACAGCAATAGAAACCCTAATTAAGACACCTGTAATTCAAATTCACTTCAAAAGAGCATAATAAGAGTAAGGATGTAAGTCATTGCTGAAAATGTGTGTGTGCGTGTGTACGTGTGTGTTTACATGTTAAGTTTGTATATGAACATGTGTTAACCCAAGATATGGGGTCATTTTCTAGCTTCATTTTCAAGACCTGGTCTTTCACCTAACTGAGTGCTCACTGAATTTTTTAGACTGAATTGGTTAGCTGCCCATCAAGCTTCAGAGATACCTTGTATCTGCCTACCCAGTACTGTGACTTTGTGATGAGAGAAACATGTGGCCATGCCTGATTGTGTGTGTGCTGGACATTTGAATTAGGATATTCATCAGTGCATAACAATCACTTAACTGTCCCAGCTAGTTCTGTGGCCAAATATAAATATTATTATTTATAAAATCTGTCTTTTTGTCTCTGATATAAAGGAGAATTATATAAAAATTATAAAATTATAAAGCAAACAATAGCTTGCAATGTGTAACATAAAAATATGGTAATCCAAAAAAGGAAAAACTAATATGAAGTGATATTTTACTATTGATGAAATTAAGTTTGTCTGAACACAAATTATAGTACTTTAATTTCAGAGGTTAATTGCAATCCACAAAGTAGTAACTAATTACATAACTTTAGAAATAAACTAAAGCCATTGGGTAGTAGCATACACCTTTAATCCCAGCACCTTAGAGGCCAAGATAGGTGGATCTTTGTGAGTTCAAGGCCAGCTCCAAGTCAGGCTCCAAAGCTACAGAGAAACTCTGTCTGGAATCCAACCTGCCCCCACCCCCCAAATAAAGAAAAAAAAGAAACATATTAAAAATATCATGACAATGAAGTGATACTTACAGAGAGGAAAAGCTGGGAATACCTATTTGACTTCTGGTACAAATTGCAATATCACTCCCAGATTTGATAATTTACTAGATGAATGAATAGAATCCTACAAAAATTTACAGGTCAGTGCACTGAAAGAATATAGATTAAATTTTCCCACAGCCAACACGTGTGGGTCATAGTTCAGCAGCATTCCATTAGACAGCTTCTATTTGTTTTCTTCCAGTACAGTTATGGGAATTGTGGATCCCTCCTGGTAGCATTGTCTGGCAATGTTCTTGATCAGTACTAGAAAATCAGGTTCAAATAACTGAGTATCTATGGATTTATTTATATATATTTATCAAACGCATGGCAAAGGCACATCCTGATTTTACCATTTACATATTGCAGAGGTCAAACGTCAAACAGATGCTTCATGAATCAACATCCTGCTGAAGCGTCACATTGATAATGATGGTTGTATCTCAGAATTCTGGCATGAATGAAAATACTGTATTGCAAAAATACTTAAAACCTTAAAATATAACTCCTAGGAATGAAGGGTAAAGGGGAGATTGTTCTTTGGGCAAACTTAGTTGTTGTTGACACAGATATTTTAAAATAAACTAGTTAGTACAGAGAAAGGCCTTAGTGAAAAAATACTCTAAGTCATATAGAATATATACATCAAATCACTGACACAATCACATTTATTAGTATCTAAATTAAAAGTAAATTAATAGGATATTGAGTGTGGAGATTGGCAGAATAAAAAAAGTCCAACAATTATTATACAAGGCTATATAGCATGTTCCAGGGACAAAATAAATTTCAATAACTAAAGTTAGAGAAATAAGATGAATAATGATGTATTATGCATGCTGTTTCATCTGAATTTTTAACCTCATTGGTTCAAGAAATATCAAATATACATCTGGCAATCGGTACTGGAAATAAACAAATATGTAAAAAACTGAGCAACGAAAAATACAGAAAAAAACCCAAATACCATTCTTAACAAGGGAGTATAAGCCTAGACAGAGGTCTCAAGAGAAGGTGAACAAAGTACCGAGAAACATTTAAAATCTCTATAGCATCCTTAGACATGAGGCAAATGCAAATTAAAACTACTTTGATATTTCATGTTAACCCAGTCTGAATGGTCCATATTAATACAACAAATGACAACACATGGTGGTGAGGATGTGGGGAAAACAACAACAACAATAACAACACACAACTCATTCATTGTTAATGGGAGCACAAAGTTGTACTGCCGATACAAAAATCAGTGTGGAGCTTACTCAAAAGCTGAAAACAGGCCTCCCACAAGATCCTGCTATGCAACCCTTGAGCACACACCAAAAGGACTCTGTCTAACTCTTGAGATACTTGCTTAGCCATGCACATTGTTGCTGTGTTCCTAAAAGCCCCCAAATGGAAGCAGTTTAGATAAGTATCAGCTGATGAAAGGATAACAACAAAAGTGTGGAATATTTACATAATGGAATATTATTCAGTTGCTAATAAAAATGAAATTATGAATATTTCAGATAAATGAATGGAGGAAGAAACAAGTAATCATCAAGAGTGAATTAATCCAGTACTAAAAAGATAAATGTTGTGTATTTTCTCTTGTGTGTTGATGTTAATTTTTAAGCTTTAGATGTGTATGTTTCTGTTAGTATATCACTAAAAGTTAGGAAACTAGTATGGAGCTAGGGGAGAGGTGTTATAAAAAAAGTGAAATAGAATGTAATGTTAATTTGGGATGGGGGAAAGTAGGAATACATGGGGAGAGAATGGGGGAACAGAGATAAAGAAGAAATATGGAAATTGATGCTAAAGGTCTTTTGAAAGCCTTATGGAAATCACTATGCTGGTTCCTCTGAAAGAATTGATCTGTCTCAAGATTCAGCTATACCACTATCCTAGTTAGGGTTTCTATTGCTGTGAAAAGACACCATGACCATGGCAATTCTTATACAAGAAAACATTTAATTGAGGTGGTGGCTTAGACTTACAGAGGTTTAGTCCACTCTCATCATAGTGGAGAGCATGGTACCATGCAGGAAGACATGGTGCTGGCTACATCTTGATCAGCAGGCAACAGGAAACCATCTGTGACACTGGGAAGTATCTTGAGCATAGCAGGCCTCAAAGTTCACACCCAGAGTGAGACCAGCTCTCAAACAAGGATACACCTAATGGTTCCACTCACTATGAGATTATGGAAGCCAAATAATTACATACAAAGGACCACAAACAGTCTTGAGCATATAAAGGATGCTTCATCTTACCTAACAAGGACATTTATTCAACCACATTCATTGCTACTTTTTCCATAGTAGCTAGAAGCTGGAAATGACCTAGATATTCTCCAATGACAGAATGAATAAAAAACACATGGATCATTTACACAATTGAGAATTACTCAGTTATTTAAAAAATACATCATTAAATTTGCAGGCAAATAAATGGAAATAGAAAAAAAATCATTCTGAGTGAGGTAACCCAGAAGAGAAAGATAAATATAGTACATACTTACTTATGTGTGGATATGAGCAATTAAGTAAATGATAACCAGCTACAATCCATAGAACCAGAGACATTAGCATAGAGGAAGGGACTAGCAGAAAGGGAGGAAATGGAATTGAGGAAGGGAATTAGGACAAAAACATCTAGACATAAAGACCTTTTAAGTAACAGCATGTAAACCTAGTGTAGTGGAAACTTCCTATAATGGATGGAGGTGATTCTAATGAAGTCTCCAAGTAATAAGGGAGATAGAAGCCCTATGGGCCACTTCATGTCACCAAACGACGCTTCCAGTGCCTGGACTGGGTTTCATCCAATTGAATTGTTGGCTGAAAGGGTCTTATAGAAACCCCTAAACAATCCAGGCTGTTGCCAAGACATAGGGTTAATTAAACAAATATTTCAAAATAATTAAATTATAATAAATGTTTCTTAATGATCAAAGGAGGTGAATTTCATAAAACATAAAAGTAAAACATGTCAATGAAGATATTACAAAATGTTGCATATGTGCATTGTTACAGTTCACATGCATACATTTTATTAAGAACCCTGAAATTATTGTGTGTTCCTGCTGGTTTTTCAGGTTTGTCATCAAATAGCTTTTATGGAAAATCATGAGAAAGTTATTCTTTTTCAAGAAAGGCCTTAAAAAAGACACATGACTTTTATGGATTGCTCTTATTGACAACATTTCTTTAGAGTATAAATACGTAAGTTTTCAAAAAAATGGGCTTTAAATTGGCTGATGTTGAACTATACTTATTTTTATTACTGTGTAAATATCTTCAGTCATTCTATTGTGCCCTACCACAATGATATTTTTCTATGCATTAAGGTAATCCCTACCTTGAGGTTAGATATAAAAAAACCTGCATAGTCCTTCAAATTGCTACATATTCATAAACATGACTTTTATTGCAAGATTTATGTTAACAACACTCAATTTGATGCTTTATTTTTTCTTTCTCAAGTAAAAGATAAAGATTTGGAATTTTCACTTGCCTAAAAAAGCTGTTTTCAAAAGAAGTGGTACTTTACTCATACGCTTCAGTTACTTTGAATAACAGCAAGGAGGATTTTAAAATGCTGGGAAGAAAAGCTCAGCAGGAACTAATAACAAGAGGCAAGTCGTATGAAAGCCTTATGAGATCAGCAAGTAGATGTAATTATTATCAGCATTATTGTGGTAGGTGGGTTGTGTTAGAAAGAGCTAACATGCCATAGTGAGAGAGTCAGTGACACCACAGGCTCACAGAGCCTTAGCAAAACAGTGTACAGTTTGTACTATTTACTGGAGCACTAAAATGGAATTTTAATCAGCTTATTTTACAGATGCCAGGTTTGCTTTAATATAATATTTACAACCTTAATTTTCCATTAAGAAGAAGTTAGAGTTTACTTTGCCTTCTGAAATGCTATGTGATTTTTGTTTTAAATACAGAACACACAGAGTTATATTTCACACAGCTAAAATAGCTAAAGTGTAAGATAACATAAGTATTTGTTGTGAAACCTTAGTGAACACAACAGTAATCAGTCTTATTTTAGGAATAGAACTACAGGGGTATAAAACAGAATAGTCACATTAAAGACATGGTTCTGATTATAACTGCTATATATATATATATATATGTATATATATATATTTATATATATTACCAGTGTAAAAAAGAATAGATTATACATAAAATGAAAACCACATATACACAGTGGAAAATAGAAAATAACAAAACCAATAGAGATCTATTTTGATAAAAAGCACATGTTCTAAGACCCAAGCTTGGGAAATTGCAAAAGATACATGTAGCTATTTATGAATGTTGGAAATTATAGTGATTGTGGCAATGATTGTCCTTAGACACATATGCTAAAACTTATCAAATGGTGTGTTTTAAAAATGATAGCAAAATATGTCAACTATAATTCATGGTGCTATTATTCACATATATTATGTTAAATTATGAATAAATTTATGCATATATATATACAAATTCCTGGACTAACTACTATAAAAAAACTCAAAAAATTGAGACCAATTAACCACCCAAGTTAAAAGACAGAAATCTTCAAAATACACTGAAAATCAAGAATCTCACAGATATTATCTGAAAAGAAGGCACAGACTATTCTGAGACAAGAAGACATTTAAAGTTAAAGGCTGAGTCAGATGCTGTGTAAATAGAAATCATAAGCAAGTTGAAGGGCCTGCATTAATGTTTCACAATGTATCTTCTCAGGAAGACAAAATTCTAATGACCAAGAAAGACATCTTTAATGAAAAGACTCACCAAATTAATGAATGCTGAGAAATTTTAGTGTACAGTTACCTGAGAACACAACTTCATACACATAATGGAAAAGCAGACAGAACTGGCATAGATAAGTCAACAATAACTCTATACTTAAATGTCCAATCATCAATAATGATAGATAAATTTGATAGAATGCAGCAACATAATATATGATTGTGGGGGTTCAGATTCTTCAAGTATCCATTTCTTTGCACAAACTTACACATGGATCTTATTGTTGAATACTGGAAATTCACAGAATGCATATTAGTTTTGCTATTGTAAACATACATGATTTCCTAACATACACAATAGAACCAGAGACACTCAGGTGAAAACATGCTACAGAGATGACTTGTGAGAATGTCTAACTTCATTTTCTTTGGTCCTGAACTCAGTCCAGAGACAGCAGTCTTTTCTGAAAGTAACATCAAGCCTTCCTAAGGTTTCAGGAAGTCAGCACAAGGTGACTCTACTTTTTTTTTTTTTTTTTTTTTTTTGATATTGACTTTTTCTAGAAAAGTCAAAACAATGGGGAAAATATACTGAATATTCATATAAATTACCATTTTCTTTAGTGGAATATCTTTGCTTATTTAACATTGAATTATATTTTGTAAAAATATGACAGGAATAAACACGAATGTACCTTTACTGGTAGAAGGTTTTTTTTTCTTAATTTTCTTGCAATAGTTAATGATAGCACTCTTTGATTTTTCTACTGCTTTATCTGACATGCTATTCATGAACTAGATGGTCTCTTATTTGTACATTTGCCTTAATTACCCAACATTGTCTTCAGAGTAAAACAGGACACCTCACAGACCCACAAATGTAAAGTAGAGTATGCAGAGTATAAGCAGGAACAGGTATTTCCTTCTGCACACATATTAAGGTCATAGAGATTCCAGGCATGCATTCCTACCAGTACAGTTTTGTATCATTAGCACTGTGGTTGCATATTAATCTATTACTGATTCAGCCAGTAACTGTGGCTCCCTAGTTACTGGCTTACTAATTAGTCAGGAGCTGTCAGGATTTTGTGTCCCTCTGAATCTGCCTCCTTTTCACCAACTTCTCAGAAAAAAACAGCATCTTTCCCATTGCTCCAAACCCAAAAGAACTGTCACACACAATGTCCCTCCCTACTTCCTGTACAGCCTGTCTTCTAGACTCTTGACTACAATCACTTTCTATCAACTCATTGCTGGCACCACCTCCTGGCTCAAGGTTGACTTTATTTAACTGATGCAAATGCAGACTCAGAGTTCACAGTGTGATCATATATTCTATGGTACAAGGCTGCAGTTTTTACTTAATATTTATTTCATGGCAGGTGAAAAATCAATTTTAATAATAAGTTGGTGATGCAGTTTTGAAAACTAAATAAAATGACAGGTTTTAGACATTCAGATACAACAAACGAAAAGAGATATTTCAGTCCATAAATTGTCAACCTTAGGGCACATATTTAATGCAGGCACATGGAGGGATTTCCAGTTATTTTGCATTTGAGGTCCACAGTGATATGGATGAAGGCAAGAAAACTTTACAAACAGATTTTCTTTTCTTTTATTACATTTTTCTCCCATGTTTCCAGACAAAACTCCATGAGAGAGGAAAAATGATTGAAAATTAATTCAGAAACATATTGGAAAATAACTCATAAGAAATATCTCAAAGGATATTTCAAAGTTAATCAAACATTTACATTCTTTAATAATCCTAGAAACATGTGTGGAATTCATGTTTTTGGGTAGAATTTTCAAATGATCTCAAATTCTACTCAGGAGTAAATTAATGAAGTCTTTGATTTGAATAAGGGGCTGAATTGTGATTATACTAAATTTTCTTAACATTTGCTTTTCTTTTCCAAGTCAAGACAATGGTACATTCGTGTTTATTCCTGTCATATTTTTACAAAATATAATTCAATGTTAAATAAGCAAAGATGTTCCTTTACCCATGTTGGGTATTAGAGCTCCCAGTTGTCAATTTGAGATAACATTAGTGGTTTTGAAGCATGATCGTTACAACCCATAGTGAACTATTTAGATTTATAGAAAATGATCTGTCATAGAGCACTTTGTGTATGAGTATTGTATTTTCACTTTGTTAATAGTAGATATGCTATTCTTGCTGTGAATATGTACAATGAGTCCTCAAACTAGTCATGATGGTTTGTGAAATAGTGACAAAGAACATGCATTTAACTGTTAAGGGAAGGTTGTGAACAGGATGGATTTTCTGCTTGCAGTTAAGACCAAGGGACTGAATTCCCCAAAGCAATTTGACAAAATGTGGAAAGCACCAGGTAGCAGACTTTGGTTGACATCTTGCCTGTTACCTTTATTTCAGCTGAGTCAGATGTTCCTACTCTTCTTCTACCTGATGTGAGAAGATTAAGGTGAATCATAACATATGGCTTTTAGAAGCAAGTCTCTTTCCATCTGGCTTTCAATTGGAAATAGGAAAGTCACACACAAATCTTCAACTAAATATCACTGGAATAAGATTCTCAAAAGTGAGTTTAACACTTGACAAGGAGTCTTGTAACATACCCCTGGTGCATGATTTTAGTTGCTCCTCAATCACAAATGAGAACAAACTGCATCAGAAAAAGCCTCAGAAATGTCAACAAACATTTTGTCAAAATATAAGGCTCACATTACTGTGACCTATCTGCTCCCTTATAATTGTGACAATATCTTAGTTAAAGGTCTTATCTATTGATATCTTGTGTTAAATAAATGATAAAACAATACTGCATTCCTTATCTCATTATAGTTACAATTATAAATTCATAGTTTTTACAAAGATAAAAGTTCTCATTGATAAGTTCACCTCACTGAATATTAACATTAAGATTGGCTTCATAATTAAAAACATCTTTCATATGTTGAATCTTTCTAAAAATAAAATAAAAATGTAGCCTAGTGTTCAAATCCTTAAAAAATTATGTGAATTAAATTTTGGAGCAGATGAAAATAAATATGATTATAGGTTATTGGTGTATACATAATTTTATGTTAAGTTGGAGTGTTCTTTAATAGTTGTTTATGAAAAAGAGTAATCAGATAATATTAGAGATCAAACAAAAATGGAAACAATGTAGTTATTATTTTGTAAGGTGGAGAATATTTTTCTTTCATCAGAATATTTCTACCTCTTTGTTGTTGTGCATAATCATAAACTAAAATGGGGAAATATTTGTTTAACATTAATACCAGGTTTATAATAATACAGTGACAGATAATAATAAACTCACAATGATGAATAATTATTTCATAATAAATTTGAACTTTCTTGTCATATTCATGTACAATTCAGGTATAATTCATGACTGAATCTTTACTACAAATTTATTAAAATAATATTAAATTGTGTTTTTACTAAGAATTGAAAATAAGTATAATTTATAAATTGTAGTTAATTCATCTGCATATTTTTTCTGGTGGAGAAAGGGAATAAGGGACATAATCAACGTATTATCTATGTATATCATGCTGATTTTTGGTAATTATATGGAGTTTTGTAAAATGAGTGTTTTATTTTAATTCGAAGATAAATTTTTGTGATTTCTTAAAAATTTGATTACTTGGGGCCTGGAGAGTTGTATCGGTGTTTGAGTACCCTGTGTTCTTCTATTGCTCCTTCCCAGGGAGATCCATGTGTTCCCCTTGGGACCTCCTGGGCAGACTAGGGTGAGTGGGGATGGGAATTGAGAGATTACTTAAAGGTGCATAGAGGGTGAGAGACCTGGGAAGGTGAGGGGGCAATATAGGGTAAGGAAGAAACCTGAAGCAAGGGAACTTCCAGGAATCTATAAGGATGACCCAAGCCAACATTCCTAGCAATAGTGGATATATAGTCTAAACTGGCTATCTGTGATAGCATAATCTTAAGGGAGTCTGGGATACAGTGATATGATTATTTTATATTCATCCTTTGGAAGTATTTACATAAAACACACAAGTGTTAATGTCCACAGTCTATGAAAACAATGTCAGTTATACAGAATAAAACCAATCACAATTCATGGTACTATTGATATTTGTCATTGTCTTTGTGAATTTGACAAAAACCTAGATGCACCTGAGAAGAGGAAAGCTGTCAGACTGGCCAGTGGGGTATTTTCTTAACTGAGGAGTGATGCTGTCTGACCCAGCCCACTGTGGGCAGTGCCATCCTCGAATGAGTTGGACTTGAATACATAGAAAAAGTAGCTGAGCCAGGCTTTGGTTGCACACACCTTTAATCCCAGCACTGGGGAGGCACAGGCAAGCGGAGTCAGTTTTTCCTCCAGGTGTTCCTGCCTTGTGTTTGTGCCTTGGTTTTTCTCCATAATGGACTGTAACCTATAACAATAAACTCTTGTATCCCCAAGTTGGTGCTTATTCCAGCAACAGAAAGTTCACTAGGACAATTACACCTTTTAAAAATGAAAAATATTCATTCTAAGATGATGTTAATGAAAATACTATTTATCATAAGGGCTTTTGGGAGCAAGTGCAGAATTAAAATTTAATGACAAAGTCTCACATAAGCATATCTGGTAACATGGCCCAAGTTTTTATAGACATAAAACACACAGGACTTACAACTGGAATCAGCTTTTCCAGTTTCCCTCAGTGCAATGTACTGGGAACTCATTCACTTGCTCATCTAGGAGTGCTTTATTCCATTCTGTTTCTTAGTAGATTTGCACAATATGAAATACTACAGTTTGTTTTTTAATTATTCATTGACAGTGTTCATTTAAGTAAAATATGAATAGATCTTATACGCTCAACAATATTTAATACAGAATTGAAATAAATCCAGTCATAGAAATGTATGATAATCTGTGATAATCATGATTATACTCCTGAACTAAATAAAAACTCAAATGAAATAGTATAGAGGTAGTGCATATCCACAAATCTTATTCAGTAAGCCATATGTAGTAAAAACATGTAAAAAGATATATATAATATATCCGCAGACTGCTCAGTGGGTAACCGGTCTGCGTGGAGACCAAGACTGGGATGACCAGGACAGGAGTGTCTTCGGTGTAACAGACAGACACAAACACCCTTTTGTTTGTAACTGCTGCAGTGTTTACTTCAAAATATCAAGTTTTTATGCAGAAAGTTCAAAGAACAGATCTTTGGCCACAGTTTAAAGATAAACAGACATTCTATAAAGATGTCAGCAATTCCCTTTGAAGTATGAAATCGTAAATGCATCTAAGCAAGTGCATAACTGGAAGCCTCTGTTTATTTTGGCCTGCTTGTGGTCAGCATTTCAAGGGCCCTAAAATCCCAAGTTAGAGTTTTGTAGTAATTCCCACAGTAGCCTTGCTGTGGGTAGGCTGATTATAGGCAAGGTCACATTGTGGGCTGCTTCCTACAGCTTCAGCCCTAATTGTTTATCAGGCCTTGGGCTGACATGTGGCGCTGTGGGTTTTGGCTAATAGTGGAGCTTACAGACCAAAACACCCATGATCATAAAGCATTATTGTTAACATAGCACAAAATACATCTAGCACCCGTTCCAAACAGCCAGCCAAGAAAGCACCTGCAGGGACCTGGACCACTTTTTCCCAAGAGGCGTAACCACGTGTGGTGTGAACCTCTGGACAGGTAGCCATTGAGATTTCTCTCAGCCATTGCTACACTGTCTCCACTGGGGCTGATGTGGCATAATATCCCCAACTGCAAAGTTGAGCGTGGATGTTACCTATGGACTACTGGAGAAAAGACGGGCACACAACTAAGATGGGGTAATTAGATAAGTTTAAGTACTTTTTACATGGTGAATATCTGATTATTATCACATAACTATCTGAAATATTAAATGAAATGCTTTGAAGAACAAAGTAATATATACTAAGCTGCTAGTGATTTAGTTTTCTTTTTTGTAAAAAAATTAAATTTTAATTTTAAATACCTATATTAGGGGGACCTTAGGTCTGTACCATAGAGCCCAGATTTCAAGGGGATGGATATGTCTTGAGAGACGGGCTCAGGAGCCCAGGCCACAGCAGCTCTACCAGTTCTGAAATGGGGGAGGGGAAGCAGAAAAGGGCAGACTTCATGTGTGGTGACTGTTGGTCCCTGGTAGAGTGGGTCTCTGAGTTGAAGGACAGTTCATGCAAAGGGGAATAGTTAGAATGGAATTCTAGAAGAATAGTGAGGAAGAACTAAGCAGAACCTAGATCCACACCAAGAATGCAATTCCAAGTGTTGTGGGGGTATGGAATATGCATATGGAGACCACAGGACAGAGGAGGCTGTTTGCTTCTGTCCTACCATGAGGGTCCTGGGATTGAACTCAGATCATCACGTTTAGAGTCTTTTACCTACTGAGCCACATCATTGGAACTCTTGTTATTTATTTATGGGTTGAATTAAAAGAGCTAATGTCATCATTTTTCTCTAGCTAATATACAATGTCTCTATGTGTTTCCAGTAAATCTCTTCTGAATTAGAGACTTCATAAATACAACTGAAGATAAGCACATTTTCTTTCCATGTATACTTAACTGCCTAAACTGTCTGATGTGGAATATATAATAACAATAGAGTAATTTCCCCATGTTGCTGTGACATTTAAGGTTAAATTAAAATGACTTATTTTCCGGGAGATTGTTAAAATAATATTTTCATAGATAAATGGTCTCTATGTGGAATGGAAAAGAACTTTGTATCAGCAAAGTCTGCCCTAACTCAGACACTGAAATATTGCATGTACCTTACTATTAGCCAGTATTAAATAATTTTACTACTATACAAAAATGAGTATTTTTTAATTTACCAAAGCCCCTTATGCATAGGTTCTATTGCATAAATGATCTTTTAATTGAATTCAGTAATTTGCTTTTCTTTGTAGATCTATTTTCTTGATATGAGAAGTTGGACAGAAAATGGGAAGAATTTGAAAAGGCAGAGAACATAGTTATGCACAATTTGTGATAGGGTGTATAAAAACCAATGCGTGATAAAATGTTCTTACCTGTGGAAGATTGAAAAATAGTAACATAAAATATATACTTTGTGCTTTTAAACCTTATATTATTCACCTGAATGAGGGGGGAGGAATAAAATTTCAAATATATTGAAAATGGTATTTTTTACTACTCTCACAAAAATAATAGCAGCCAGTGGATTTTCTGGCATAGATCCTATGCTTCCACACTTTTAGAAGGACATTTTTTTAAGGAAATAAACAGCCATTAATTTACAATGAGTTCTTAGAATATTTACAACAAAGTTAAATTTAAAGAACAGATATTATATATACTATAAAATATAGTTTATTATATCTATTATAATTTTGTATGCTCTATTCATGGGGTTTAATACATAAAAGAACAGTAAAACTCTAAGTTTATGAAAAAAAACAAAATAGTACACACTAAGAAAATAAGACTAGTTCCAAAAATTGTTGCTCTAATATATCTCAATCTTTATACACACTGATATCGTCTATCCTTCTACCCTTGCTTTCAGATGATCTTTGTAAAGCAAAATCTATTGCTTCCCTGCTTTTAAATATTTCTTTTATTTAAATTAGAAACAAACTTGTTTTACATGTCAATCCCAGTTCTCTCTCCTTCACCTCCCCCCTGTCCCCCCAAACTCCCATCCCATTTCTTTTCTGCTCCCCAGGGTGGGTGATGCTTTCCATGGGGAGTCTTCAAATTCTGCCAAATCATTTGGAGCAGGGCCTAGGCCCTCCCCCATTTTTTCTAGGCTGAGGGAGTATTCATCTATGTGGGATAGGATCCTAAAGTCCTTTTCTATACTAGGTAGGTGATGGGAGATGTCATTCTGTAAATATGTTTCTTGTATTGGTTAATGAATAAAGCACTGCTAGCCAATGAGAAAGCAAGATAGGCAGGGCTAGGAGACTAGGAGGAGGAAAGAGGAAATAGTTAGGAGGAGTCAACATGGAGACCCCAGAGACGTAGAATGCCAGCCAGCACTGCTCTTGCCAGTAAGATGAGCCACGTGGAAATACTTAGAATAGTAGAAATGGGTTAATATTTAAGACAGAGCTAGCAGATAAGAAAGGATAGTAACTGGCCAACAGCCTTGTATCAAATACAGATTCTCTGCGTGTTATTGGGGGCTGGCGTGCCAGTGGGACCAGACCGGCAGCACGGAAAAACATGCTTGTAACAGGTAGGAATAAGATAAATACTGGCCCACTACCAGTGGCCCCAAAGAGTGCCCAGTCCTCCAAACTAACACTCATATTCAGGGGGTCTCGGTTGATCCTATGCTCGTTTCCCAGCTATCAGACTGGAGTCCATGAGCTCCCTCTTGTTCAGGTAAGCAGTTTCTGTGGGTTTCTCCAGCCTGGTCCTGATCCCTTTGCTCATCACTCCTCCCTCTCTGCAACTGGATTCCAGGAGTTCAGCTCAGTGTTTAGCTGTGGGTGTTTGATTCTGCTCCCATCAGCTACTGGAAGAAGGCTCTAGGATGGCATATAAGGTAGTCATCAATTTCATTATTAGCTTCTGACTATTGCCTAGATTCCTAGTTGGGGTCATCTTTGTGGGTCTCTGGACATTTCCCTAGTGCCAGATTTCTCTTAAAACCAATAATGGCTCCCTCTATTATGTTATTTCTTTTCTTGTTCTCTATTTTTTCCCTGACTCAATCTTCCAGTTCCCTCATGTTCTCCTCCCCTTCTCTTAGCTTTTCAGGTGGTGTGGATGTTATGCTGGTAATCCTTTGATCTATGTCTAATATATAAATGACTACATGCCATATTTGTCATTTTGTGACTGGGGTTACCTCACTCAGGATGGTTTCTTCTAGTTCCATACTTTTGCCTGAGAATTTCAAGATTCCATTATTTTTTTTCACTAAGTAGTATTTCATAAATGTACCACATGATCTCTATTGATTCTTTAGTTGAGGGGCATATAGGTTGCTTCCAGGTTCTGGCTATTACAAATAGTGCTGCTATGAAAATAATTGAACAGATATCCTTGTTGTATGAATGTGCATCTTTTGGATATATGCCTAAGAGTGGAATTGCTGGATCTTTAGGCAGATTGATTTCCATTTTCCTGAGGAACCTCCTCAATACTGATTTTCAAAGTGGCTGTACAAGTTTGCACTCACATAAACGTTTCTCCACATCCTCTCCTTCATAAGTTGTCTTTGGTGTTTTTGATTTTAGCCATTCTGACAGGAGTAAGATGGTATCTCAGACTTGTTTTGATTTACATTTTCCTTATGGCTAAGGATGTTGAGCAATTTCCTTCTGTCCTTCAGAGTTTCCATGGACAAGTCAGGTGTAATTCTAATAGGCTTGCCTTTATGTGTTACTTGGTCTTTTTCCTTTGCAGCCCTTAGTATTTATTCTGGATTCTGATGGGAGATGTCATTCTGTAAATATGTTTATCATATTGGTTAATGAATAAAGCACTGTTGGCCAATAGGACAGCAAGATAGGCAGGACTAGGAGACAAGGAGGAGAGCAGAAGTAGAAAGGAGGAGTCAGCATGGAGAGACTGGAGAAAGCAGAACACTGGCCCCTCTCTCCGGTAAGATGAGAACACGTGGAAATACTTAGATTAATAGAAATGGGTTAATATTTTAGACAGAGCTAGCCAATAAGAAATGCTAGTAACAAGCTAACAGAATTATATCTAATACAGAGTCTCTGTGTGTTATTTGGGGCTGGTATGGCAGTGGGACCTGACCAGGTGGTAGGGAAAAAACATGCTCGTAATAGTATTCTGTGTGTTTGGTGTTTTGATTATGTGTCAAGGGGAACTTTTTTTGTGGTCCACTCTATTTGATGTTCTGTAAACTTCTTGTACTTTCATTGGCATGACTTTCTTTAGGTTGGGAAAGTTTTCTTCCATGAGTTTTTTGAGTATATTTTCTGCACTTTTGAGTGTGTTTCTTCACATTCTCTTACATGTATTATTCTTAGGTTTGATCTTTTTTTAGGTGTCTCATATTTCCTGGATAGTTTGTACTAGGGATATGTTGGATTTAAGATTTTCTTTGGGCTATGAATCTATTTCTCCAAGTATATCTACAATGCCTGAGATATCTCATCCATCTCTTGTATTCTGTTGGTTATGCTTGCATCTCTAGTTCCTGATAATTTACCTAGCTTTTCTATTTCCAGCATTCCATCAGACTGTGTGTGTGTGTGTGTGTGTGTGTGTGTGTGTGTGATTTCAGCTTTTTAGCTTTCAAGCCTTGCACTGTTTGAATATATTTTTTTTTGCAATTTTTGGTTTGTCTTTTTCTCCATTTCTTAAAAATTTTTGTTTGTTTTTTCTTTTATTTCTTTAAGGGATTTTTCTCATTACCTCTTTCCGGGGCTCTATCATCATTATAAATTTGTTTCCAGGGTTGTTCTCTTCTACTTCATCTGTGTTGGAATGTTTAGGTCTTGCTGGTGTGGAGTCCCTAGACTCTGGTGGTTTCATATTGATCATTCTGTTATTGATTGATGTTTTACACTGTCATCTACCCATCCCTTCTTCCATTGTGTACCAGTGGAGTCTCTCCCATTCCTGCTGGGTAAGGGACCATGGTTCTTTTCTGGTGGATGAAAGCAGGTCCAATAATCCCCTGGCTCTCCTCTTCCAGTGGCTGAAGGTATTAGGATGAAAAAATTTAGCCTAATTCTCCAGTGACCCCAGGAAGCTGGGAGTCTTAAAACCCAAGCTGACAGCCACCTACTTTAGTGTTTATGACAGCCTGTGAGTGAATTAACACAGGAAATGTGCTTGTCACCACACCCAGAAGCCTGTGTGAAAGCATCCTTCCTGGGCTAAGCGCGGGCTTGGAAAGTTTAAATTAATTGGTCCACACTGGATGCTACGAGGTGATTGGCTCATGATGTGCGGGCTTTGTTGTAACCCTATATAAGCTGTCTCAGTTCTGTACTGAGGGTCCTCAGCCCTCTACCCTGCATGGCATATGGCTGATGGCCCTAGTGCACTGGAATATAAAGGACCTTATGCATTTGCATCAAGACTGCTTCTCGTGAGTGATTTGAGGGGGGCGCCTTTCCTGAGTGTGAGTGCGAGGGACCATGCTCTTGCAGGTCTTACATTTGGTGCATTGTCTGGGAACTGTGACCACCCCTCTAACATGAGAATGGACTTGGAGGTACCTGGATTCTCTCTGTGTCTGTATGTGCTCTGATGTGCTCTGATGTGTGTGTGTGTGTGTGTGTGTGTGTGTGTGTGTGTATGCGTGTATGCCAGCCGGCACCTCTGTTCTGAACTGGTATCTGTATTTTGGAATGCGAGTTCTCGGTTTCAGTTTGCAACTGTCCTCTTGGGTCATAAGAACCAGGGGACAGTGACAAAGCAGACGTGTAGGATGGTCACTGGCTGTTTTACTGGAGGAATCTCCAGGGCAGTATAGGAAGCCTGGGGATGCCCAGTTATTAGCTTCTCTCTGTTCTGTCAGTCGAAGGACCGAATTCTGTGCCTGAATCTGTTTTCAGGCCACATGGGCAGGCCAAGTGCGCCTGAATCTGTTTGCTGCCAACCCAGGAGCACCCCAGAGATGGAGAGCTCAGGTTTTGGTCGGTAGGACCAAGCCTTGTATTTTGCAGCCGCTCGAGTCTTCTGCCTGTTTGCTGGAGATGTGGGCAGGTCACATTTCTGAATCTGTTAGTAGCTCTCTTGTGCGTTCTGGTTCTGTCTTTGTCCATAGCTTCATCATGGGACAGATGGTCGTGACTCCCCTCTTTTTAACTCTTGACCACTGGTCAGGTTGACTGTGTCTGGATCTGTTAATTGCCATTTTGTGCGCTTTTGTCCTGGGTGTCTTTGTCTACCGTACTATCATGAGACAGAAGGTAATGACCCCCCTCAGTTTAACCCTAGACCACCGGGCTGAAATTAAATCTTGGGCCCATAATTTGTCAGTTGAGGTTCGGGAGAAACCCTGGCAGACTTTGTGTTCCTCTGAGTGGCCAGCAATGGGGATTGTATGGCCCCCAGAGGGAACATTTACTTCAGAGATTATCCAAGCTGTTAAGATGACTGTCTTTCACACTGGAACTGGCTCTCATCCCGATCAAGAGCCCTATATCCTTACATGGAAGGATCAGGTAGATAACCCTCTCCTGTGGGTTAAACCATGGTTGAGCAACCTATTTCACCACCCCCACCCCATCCGATATAGGCTGCAGCAAAGGGGCCTTCCTCACCCTCCGAATCTCAGGCCCCAGTGGCAGGAGGACCTGCTGCCGGGACCAGAAGTCGGAGATGAACCATGCCAGAGGGAATGGATGGGGTTGTGACCCTACCACTATGCACATTTGGCCCCCCAGTACCGGGTGACCAGCTGCAGCCACTGCAGTGCTGGCCCTTTTCTTCCTCAGATCTTTACAATTGGAAAACTAACCACTCCCCTTTTTCAGAGGATCCCTAATGCCTCATGGGGTTGGTGGAGTCTCTTATGTTCTCTCACCAGCTTTCCTGGGACGACTGTCAACAGCTGTTAGAAACACTGTTCACCACTGAGGAGCAGAAGAGAATTTTGTTAGAGGCTATAAAAAATGTTCTGGGGCCAACGGGTGTCCCACATAGCTGTAAAACGAGATTGATGTGGGATTTCTTTGGTGAGCCCCAGTTGGGACTATAACACCCCAAAGGTAGGGAAAGCTTGAAAGTCTATTGCCAGGCTCTGGTGCCAGGTCTCTGAGGTGCCATGAATCGACCCACCAATTTGGCTAAGGTGAGAGAGGTAATTCAGGGACCAACTGAATCTCCCTCGGTGTTTCTTGAAAGGCTCATGGAGGCCTTCAGGCAGTTCACTCCCTTTGACCCTACCTCAGAAGCTCAGAGAGCTTCGATGACTCTGGCCTTCATAGGGCAGTCAGCTCCGGATATTAGAAAGAAACTCCAGAGACTGGAAAGCTACAGGGAGCTGAATTGCATGACTTAGTAAAAGAGGCAGAGAAAGTGTATTTTAAAAGGGAGACAGAAGAAGAAAAGAACAGAGAAAAGAGAAGGAAAAAGAGGAGAGGGAGAACAGGTGGGACAGAAGACAGGAAAGAGGTTACACCCTGCCAGCCAACCGCTTTTTGCCTTAGAATGGAGGGACCCCAACACGGGCAGAACCAGACAGCTCACCTGGACCCAACTGCCACAAGGGTTTAAAAACTCCCTGACCTTCTTTCATGAGGCACTTCATAAAGATTTGGCTAGCTTCAGGATCCAACACCCCCAGGTGACACTCCTCCAGTATGTGGATGACCTACTTCTGGCAGGAGCCACCCACCACAACTGCATGGAAGGAACAAAAGCACTGCTGCTATAATTGTCAGATCTGGGCAATGGAGCCTCTGTCAAAAAAGGCCCAGATTTGCAGAAGAGAGGTAAAGTACCTGGGGTTCAGGCTACGGGATGGGCAACGATGGCTGACAGAGGTTCAAAAAAAAAAAAAAAAAAACGTAGTCCAGATACCAGCCCCAACCACGGCCAGGCAAGTGAGAGTTCCTGGGGACAGCTGGGTTTTGCAGGCTGTGGATCCCGGGGTTTGTGACCCTAGCAGCCCCACTCTAGCCACTGACTAGGAAAAAAGAAAAATTTTCTTGGGCCTTGGAGTATCAGGAGGCATTTGATGCCATTAAAAAGCCCTGCTGAGTTCACCTGCTCTAGCTCTCCCTGATGTAACTAAAACTTTTACCCTTTATGTGGACAAACTTAAGGGGGTAGCTCAGGGAATTCTAACTCAATCCCTAGGGCCATGGAACAGACCAGTTGCTTATCTGTCAAAGAAGCTTGATGCTGTAGCCAGTGGATGGCCTGGTTGCCTAAAAGCTATCGCGGCCGTGGCTGTACTGGTCAAGGACGCTGACAAGTTGACTTTGTGGCAAAAAATAACCATAATAGCCCCCCATGTACTGGAGAGCATTGTGTGGCAGCCCCCAGACCAATGGATGACTAGTGCCCGCATGATTCATTACCAAAGCCTGCTTCTCACTGAGAGGATTACGTTCACTCTGCCAGCCACCTCAACCCTGCCACTCTTCTGTCTGAGGAGACTGATGAACCAGTGATTTGTGACTGCCATCAACTGCTGGTTGAAGAGACTGGAGTTTGGAAAGATCTTATAGATATCCCACTGGCCAGGGAGGCATTGTCCTGGTTCAATGATGGGAGCAGCTACATGGTAGCAGGTAAAAGAATGGCTGGGGCAGCGGTGGTGGATGGAACCCACGTTGTTTGGGCCAGCATCCTGCCAGAAGGGACCTCAGCACAAAAAGCTGAGCTCGTGGCCCTCACCCAGGCCTTGCAGATGGCCAAAGGGAAGTCCTTGAATAGCTACATGGACAGCAGGTATGCTTTTGCAACTGCACATGTGCATGGGGCTATCTACAAGCAAAAGGGGCTGCATACTTCAGCAGGGAAGGAAGTCAAAAACAAAGAAGAGATTCTAAGCTTGCTAGAAGTCTTGCATTTGCCAAAAAATGCTGGCCATCATACATTGTCCTGGACAACAAAAGGCCAAAGACTTCATCTCAAAAGGGAACCAGATGGCTGACCAGGTAGCCAAGCAGGCAGCCCAGTTTGTAAACCTTCTGCCTGTAGTAGAGAGTTCCAAAACCCCAGAATGTAGATGACAGTATACTCTGGAAGACTGGCAGGAAATAAAGGAATTAGATGGGTTCACTGAGACCCCAGAGGGGACTTGCTATACCTCAGATGGAAAGGAGATTTTACCCTATTCAGAAGGGTTAGAATATGTCCAAAAGATACATCGTCTAACCCACCTAGGGGCTAAACATGTGCAGAAACTGGTTAGAACATCCTCTTATCATATTCTGAGACTATTGTGGGTGACCAACTCAGTAGTAAAACATTGTGTGCCTTGTCAGCTGGTTAATGCTAATCCTGCAAGAATTCCTCCTGGGAAGAGACTAAGGGGAAGCCATCCAGGAGCTTACTGGGAAATGGACTTCACAGAGGTAAAGCCTGCCAAATATGGTAACAAATACTTATTTGTTTTTATAGACACCTTTTCAGGATGGGTAGAGGCTTACCCTACCAAGAACGAGACCTCAACCATGGTGGCTAATAAAATACTGGAAGAAATATTCCCAAAATTTGGAATACCTCAGGTACTAGGATCAGACAATGGTCCAGCTTTTGATGCCCAGGTAAGTCAGGGACTGGCCAAGACGTTGGGTGTTTATTGGAAATTACGTTGTGCTTACAGACCCCAAAGCTCAGGGCAGGTAGAAAGGATGAATAGAACCATAAAAGAGACCCTCACTAAATTGACCACAGAGACTGGCATTAATGACTGGATAGCTCTCCTACCCTTCATGCTTTTCAGGGTTAGAAACACTCTTGGGCGGTTTGGGCTGACCCCCTATGAATTACTTTATCGGGGGGCTCCACTGGTGGAAACTGTCTCTGCACATGGTGCTGATGCAATGTCCTCCCAGCCCCTGTTCACTAGGCGCTCAAGGCGCTCGAGTGGGTGGGACAGCAAACATGGAAGCATCTCTGGGAGGCTTACTTGGCAGAAGGAGACCTGCAAGTCCCACATCGCTTCCAGGTTGGAGATTCGGTATATGTAAAGCGTCACTGGGCAGGGAACCTTGAGACTGGTGGAAAGGACCATATCTTGGCTCCTGACCATGCCTACGGCAGTGAAGGTCAAAGGAATCCCTACCTGGATCCATGTCTCCCATGTCAAACCAGCTCCACCCCCGATCCTGAATGAAAATCCGAAAAGACTGAGAATCCCCTTAAGCTCAAGCTTTATCATATGGGCCCCATTTCCTCAACTAGGTGACTCCATCCAGTTTACAGAGGAACGTCGATCCAACTGTAAGGGGCTAGATATATTATTTTTACAGCAGGGGGTCTCTGCTGCCCTTTGGGTTAAGGGATGTTTCAACAAGTCCCCTTGGATGACCACCCCACTTCCTGCTCTGATGGGACCCTCAATGACTTTGCTCTTGCTGCTTACTGATGGACCTTGTATGGTTAATAGAATCGTTACTTTTGCTTGGAAGCGAATAAGTATGGTCCAGATTATGGTACCTAGACAACAGTACAAGAGCCTCCTGGTCAAAGAAAAAGTCGCCTATAGTCCTCCCAGTTCTAAGATTAGAACTATTAACAAGAGAAGAAGTGGGGAATGTTAGGATGGAAAAATTTAGCCTAATTCTCCAGTGACCCCAGGAAGCTGGGAGTCTTAAATCCCAAGCTGAAGGTCACCTACTTTAATGTTTATGACGGCCTGTGAGTGAATAAACACAGGAAATGAGCCTTGTCACCACACCCAGAAGCCTGTGCAAAAGCAGACTTCCTGGACTAAATGCGGGCTGGGATAGTTTAAATTAATTGGTCCACACTGGATGCTACAAGGTGATTGGTTCATGCTGCGTGGGCTTTGTTGTAACCCTATAAAAGCTATCTCAATTCTGTACCGAGGGTCCTCAGCCCTCTACCCTGCATGGCATATGGCTGATGGCCCTAGTGCACTGGAATATAAAGGACCTTATGCATTTGCATCAAGACCACTTCTCGTGAGTGATTTTGTGGGAGGGTCGCCTTTCCTGAGTGGGAGCGTGAAGGACCATGCTCTGGAGGGTTTTACATTGGCAGGACTAGGACATTGGCAGAGTGTGGATGGATTGGTCTCTTGGGATGGTTTTCCCAGGCCTTAGAAGGCTCCCAGCAGGGCCTTGGAAGGTGGGCTAGAAACAGGCCTATGCTTACCTCCTCCCTTGATATTGCAGAGCGGGGTTTGTGGGCTGCAATGGGAATCAGCTGATCAGCTTCAGGTCTGGTCCTGAGTCAGGGAGTGTGGATGAAGGAAAGGCTATCTTATGACCATGGAAATAGGACAGAGACTTAATATGATGTCAGGAGGGTAGATTAAGTCCATACTGAGTGCACCCAGTTTATTTTATACACCAGACTTAAGTAATCAACTGAAAGTGAGGTCAATGGCAGAAGAATCCTATTATGTGTAATGGGCAAATAGCAGTTACTTCCCCTAATCCAAAAGGCATTCCACAAGAGAATTTACTCTCTGCCTTCAGGCACACTGAAGCATACTCTTTGTCTTCTGGGTGAGTGTAAAACTGTCTGGGCCCAAGACTATTATTATTTAGATAGGAGCCATTCACCACCAAGACATCCCGTATCCTTTAAGCTAGTATCTTAAGGACAATAAAAGTAAAATGTGCTATCTGAATTCAGGTCCTTACACTGTAGGTGGAGGTGGGTCTAGGATACTGGCAGACTCTGGGCTAGTCCACTGGGAATGCCCTCCCCAGCCCCCACCCCCCTACCTCCACCCTTTGTCACAGCCTCCAGTCCTCAGGAGGTTCCTAGCAGGGTACTGGAAGTCAAGCTCCTCCCTCCCGTGCATGGAGCCTGGCTTTAAGTAATTGTTGATGTTAAGGAATTTATAATGATTTCAGCATCTTCACAGGCACCCACACAGTTTCTTTTCAGTCTCTGTGATTTCTCTACATTGTTGGTCATGCCATTGCTGGTGTCTTGTTTTAAAAGCCCAGATGTTTGAAGAGTAAGTATTTGAAAGAAATGTTGAAACAATAAAGTCTAAAATTGTAAAACTTTTCTACTCTTGTCCTTAAATTCAACAAGTTCCCTTCATCCATGGAGCAGGCAGGAGCAGTTGTGAATCATTTTTCTGTAATGAGGAACTCTAAGCATAAGAAAATGTCTGCATAATTTATAGAAATCTAAAATTATATCTTCCTTTAAAATTCTCTAGCCTCCCACATTCATTCCCTTCAGTTACACTGGTTAATTAGAATTACAGAATATTAATGTTAGGTGCTCTGGGGAAAAGTTCAGGTAACCTTGCCTAGAAAAGACTACAAAAGTCATTGTCTGAAGTTCAAGAATGTCATTTAATAAACCAGTTTAACCACTTATACAACACAATAAACAAAGAAGAAAGAAGAGCAACAAAACCAGTGAGAATTAATATATAATTGCTTTTGTTTAGACTTAGTTTTTGTCTTGATTTTCCTATCTTTCTTTTTTTTTATTTTCTTTGTAAGGAAAATGGCTTTTCTTTTTCTTAAATAATATATCCTGAGTATGGTTTCCCTCACCCCATACTCCTCTGAGTTCCTTCCCATCTCCACTCCCATCTGGATCCATGCCCCTTTTGTATCATTAGAAAACAAACATGGTTATAAGGGATAATAATAAAATATAATAATATGAAACAAAGGCTAACACAATAGAAGAAGAAAACAAACAAAAAGCACCAGAAGGTAGAGTTAAAGAAAAGCACAAGAAATTGACCCATTTGTTTCCACTTCAAGAACTCTATAAAACACTAAGCTGGAAGTCATAATATGTACACAAAAACATGAAGGCTAAAAAGAGAGAAAATAATATATAAATGAAATGAGATAAAAATAAAATGATTTTAGAAAAAAAAAAAAACCATGGCCAACATTTGAGTCAAGGAACCTCCATAGACACTACCATTGAATTCATTTTCTGTTGGCCAACTACTACTGGGCATGCAGCCGTAAGAGTAGTCCCTTCCTTCACCCTCTTCTCCCCCCAGTGAGATTCCCTTAGATGAAGCTAAATTTTCCCTTGCAAGAAGTTGTAAATTAGAGACAGTTTCTAAGGTAGTCATGCATGAAAGCATCTTTTATCATCTCTAGGACACTATATGGAACAGACCATGTGCAAGCCCAGTTTTCTCAGTTGATTCAGAAGATATTGCTCTCTTGGTGTCCTCCATCTGCCTCTCACACTCATTATGCCTCTTCTTACACACCCTGATTAGGGTTGAATGTTTCAAGCTCTCTAATTCTCTGCATCATTTGTGGTTTTGGTTCTCTTAATTTGTTCACATCTGCTGCAGGAGGAAGCTTCTATGATAATAGCTGAGTAAGGCACTGGTGTATGAGTATAGCAGAATGTTATTAGTAGTCATTCTATTGGTTCTTGATTTGATTATTTTGTTTTATTGAATAGACCTATTTGATTTTACCGCAGGTCTCTGAGTTACCTAGTTTCAGGTTCATGGGTACCCTACCAGTATAGACATGGGTCCCATCCTATAGAGTTGCAATTAAGTCAAATCAGATATTTGTTGGTTACTCCCTCAAGCTTTGTGCCACTATTGCCCTAGCATATGTTGCAAGCAGGACAGCATTGTACATCAAAAGGTTTAACACAACTACTTTCAATAGTGCTTAGCATTTAAATGTGATGATGAGGTTGTTTCTTCAGAAAAAGTCATTTTGGGAAATTTTTCAGAAATAAAATGTCATATTGGGTTCTAGAATATATTTTTATTGTCTGGTATTGAAGCTTAGTTGGAGGGGAAGAAAAATTCTAACTTTAAACATAATATGATCCACAAAGTTGGTAAGGCTTCTGCAACTGCTGAAGACAGTTCAAGACTGCATATTTTCAAACTTGTCTACTGAATAAGTGAACACTAAAGAATATGCAAGGCACTATTGTCTTCACGTACTTGAAGCTGACATTCTAAACTGTTATGAATGAAACTCAAATCAACAAATAAATAAATCCAAAAATAGAACAGAAAAGCCTCAACCAACTGAAAAAAAAAGCCATTAAGCATGAGAAAACCCTGTTTTGGAATGGATGGCCAGGGGTGCTGTTAGATTTCTGAAACAACATAAAGAGACTGAAGACACTGGTATCAGTGTCTGCCTTTCAACCAAAAGAACTGTGATTACTAGCACACACAGAAAAGGGTAGCCTCTCTCTGGTAGGAAATTCAGAGGTCTGTGTGGGGAAAATTATTTTATAAATGAGGAGTTTGGGCCAAAGGATATCATTCTAGCCATAAAAAAATCTCTCCTTCCTAAAATTGTTTGCCAATGGTGAGGCATACTATGTTAGATGACAGTCTGTCTCACTAGATATTCCTTGTACTAACCAACAAGGCTGAGCAAGATCATCTGTAATCGTATAGAAAGTCTGCTTTTATGACTGAGGCCTCTATTAGTTACTAACACTAAGTTATTTGAAAAATAAAACTATATACATTTAGAAGTTTTATTTGAAGCCTTAAGTGGTGGAAGCCATATGACTTCATTGGGGGAACAATGCCTAAAAGAAAATAGCAAATTTGGCCCTTCCTGTGCCAAGGCCCCTGACCCACTTGGCAAGATCCTGTGGACAATGCCCTGCATAATTTTGGGCATGATCCTGAGAATGTATATGCTAAGTGTAATCTTTTCTTTCATGATGCCAGCAATGCTGCTGGCCTGAGCTAGTGAGTCAAAGCATCATGAAGTTTGATACACATTTGCATAACTGTTCTGGAAAGAATGCTTTTAACCATAACAGCTTTAAAGAAATCCTATTAAATAGATGATATCAGTAGTTAATGTGAACATTCAAGACACAGGGAGTAAAGCACTCATAGAAATCCTCTGTTACTTTCTTTCTAATAACTGTGCCATAGTCAAAGAAATAAAGAGAAAAACATAGGGACAAGGGATGAACAGAGCCAACTATTAGGAGTAAGTCTCCAGGTTATTTTGCCCATAGCATAAGTGGAAACCCCTGCCATGTCCCCAGAGGAGACAGAGCAATACAAAATGTAGAATGGATTGATCCAGCTCTGGCAAGTGAGTTGATCATTAGAATCCATGGTACAGATATCAGTATTAACAACAGGAGATAAAGCTGACTCTTCATCCTACCTGTGTTGTCAACTGTGCACATTGTTCTGGCAACTGGTGGGAAAGTTGGTAGACAGGAAGGGAAGAGGCAGGAACAAACTGGCAATTATTGCAATTATTTAGAAACTTGGGTGTAAAAGTCTAGGAAAACAGCGATACAAAACTTAGTTGATTACCTAGCTTGAAATGGTAAAAAGTAATATTTAGGTGCCCATTTAAAATCATTGTTCTAAAACACATGTGAGCTAATTGGGGTTATCATCTACTGTATTCAACCTTCATATATAATGACAGCCATTCTTTAATTAGTATATGATCACAGTTTACACAGAACACATTTCTGCCATTGAATCAGTCAGAAACTTAAAGTATAAAGTAGAAAAATAATGAACAGTAGCATTTCCATTCCTTTTATAAGTTCAAATACACCTAACATCTTAGATATACTTAACTTCTTATTTAGCTTTCATACTTACATATTGAAAGTACAACAGGACCAATTTAATAAAATTCAAATGAATTTTGAAAATGGCTATTTTATAAGAACACTAATTTTTCTAATATTTGTTAAATGGAAAATATAACAGATAGGTACTTTTTATATCAGTAACAAACATTTTCTCTTTCTTTTTTCTTTTCTTTTTAAATTTTATTTTTGACTGTTTTTTTTTCTTCTGTTTGTTTGACAGAGATTCTCTAAATAGACCTGGTTGGCCTGGAAATCAGTCTGTAGACTAGCTACCCTAAAACTCACAGAAATAGGGCTCGCTCTTCTTCCTGAGTATTGGGATTAAAGCCATGTACCACCACCTCCTGGCCTACAAACAACTGAAAGGACTAAATGGGATAATTCTCCCTTCTTCACAACACAGACCATAAGTTCCAGAAACTATTTTACCACTGTCTTCTTTCACTTGACTTTCCACAGTTCCTCCATAGTCTCAGTGTTTTACATTTGGACATTTATGAAAACATGCTGTACTTACCTTTCAGAGTCATGCTTATTTCACAGACAAAATCACACCCATCTCAATGCAAATAATTGCTATTGTTTTCTGCATTAAAGCATGATATTTATTTTATATTAACAGAATTTTCTGTATCCATATTGAAATTTCTATTAGTAAGTAGAAAAGCTTAGTCCACTTCTTAGCAATTATGAACAGGTCTGCAATAATAAGAGATCAAAGAGCTTAGGCATGCTGATTTTATTTCATTGACCACAGTACCATGAATTGGATAGATGATCATATGGTAAATGGTAAATATAGTTTGAACAAATATTTTTAACTTTAGGATTAATGTATTGTTAGGATGGAAAAATTCAGCCTAATTACCCAAAAAACCCAGGACGCTGGAAGTCTTAAATTCCAAGCTGATGGTCACCTACTTTAATGTTTACGGTGAATGCTGTTGCCTTCTTTGATACCTAAAGAATGGCCTATTATAGTTATTGATTTAAAGGATTGCTTCTTCACTATACCTTTACAAGAACAAGATAAAGAGAAATTTGCCTTCACGGTACCTAATTACAATAATTCTCAACCAGTGAAGAGATATCAATGGAAGGTTTTGCCACAGCAAATGCTAAATAGCCCAAGCCTGTGCCAATATTTTGTACAAAAACCACTGGAAATAATTCGTAAACAGTTTCCACAATCCATAATCTATCATTACATGGATGATATATTGTTAGCTGACTCTAAAGCAGACATATTAGAAAAAATGTTTGAGAAACTGAAGGAAGTTTTACCTCGCTGGGGATTACAAATTGCACCTGAAAAAATACAAAAAGGAGAGTCAATCAACTGCTTAGGATATACAATACGTCTACAGAAAATTAGACCACAAAAAGTACAGATCAGGAGAGATCGCTACCAGACTCTTAATGATCTTCAAAAATTACTAGGAGAGATTTCTCAACTGCAAGCCATTATTGGAGTTGAAGGGCATGATTTGAAAAACTTGAAAATGGCCCTAAAAGGGGACAAGGATTTGAATAGTCTCAGAATACTATCAGCTGAAGTGGAAAAGGAATTAGAATGGGTAGAAAAGAGGATATTAAAAGCACATGTGGACCGTGTGGATCCAAATCTAGACTGTATTCTGGTTATATTACCATCTAGAGACTATCCTTCAGGGATTTTGATGCAGAGAGAAGGCATCATATTAAAATGGATATTCTTACCACATAAACAGAATAAAAAACTAAAAACATATATAGAAAAATCTCTGACTTGATTTTAAAAGGTAAATTAAGACTTCGTCAATTAACAGGAAGGGATCCAGCAGAAATTATAGTACCTTTAACTAATGTGGAAATTTCCTCCTTATGGAAAGATAATGAATATTGGCAGAGAGCATGCAGTAATTTTTTTTGGAATAATTAGCAACAATTATCCCAAAACTGAAAGAATCAAATTCATAAAGACGATGATTTGGATCCTTCCACGCATTGTAAGACAAACACCTATCTCTGGAGTTCCTAAATTCTACACTGATGCAAACAAATCTGGTAAAGCAGGATATAAATCAGGAGAAATAAGCAAAGTAGTTCAAAGCCCTTACAATTCTGTACAAAAGGCAGAATTGTATGCCATTCTCATGGTACTTATGGATTTTACAGAACCCCTCAATATAGTTACTGACTCTCAATATGCAGAGAGAGTAGTCTTACACATTGAGACTGCAGAATTTATTCCTGATGATACAGAATTAACTTCATTGTTTATACAGTTTCAAAATACTATCAGAAAGAAGATTCATCCTATATATATAAAACACACATCAGATCCCATATGGGTCTGCCAGGTCCTCTAGCACAAAGCAATGATGAAATTGATTGGTTATTGATAGGAAGTGTGCTAGAAGCCTCAGAGTTTCATAAGAAACACCATGTGTACAGCAAAGGATTGAAAAAGGATTTTTCTATCACTTGGCAACAAGCTAAGGAAATAGTAAGGAAATGTCCTACTTGCTCATTCTATAACCAAACTCCTTTACCACCAGGCAGTAACCCTAAAGGTATAAATAGAAATGAAATATGGCAAATGGATGTGTTTCATTTTGCAGAATTTGGAAAATTAAAATATGTACATCAAACTATAGATACATTTTCAGAGTTTCAGTGGGCTACTGCTCTGAGCTCTGAAAAGGCTGATTCTGTTATCACACACCTTTCAGAGGTAATGGACATTATGGGCATACCTGCACAAATAATGCACAAATTGAAACAGTTTTTTGAGTATTATAACATAAAACACATAACTGGTATACCACACAATCCTACAGGACAAGCAGTAGTTGAGAGATCTAATCGTACTTTAAAGGAAATGCTCCATAAACAGCCCGGAGGAACCAAGACACCCAAACAGATTTCATAATGCTTTATTAACATTAAACTTTCTTAATGCTGATGAAAAAGGAAAAACAGCTGCTGAAAGACACTGCACAATAGAAAAAACTTCTGAACTACATCAGCCGGTGTACTTCAAGGATGTATTGACCTCAGAATGGAAACCAGGATATGTGTTACGTTTGGGTAGGGGTTTTGCATTTGTATCTACAGGAGAAGAAAAGCTATGGATACCATCTAAGTTAATCAAGATCTGGGTTGAACAAGAGTAACATCTTAATGATGAGAAATGACAAGTCATCCAATAAATAAGGTCCCATGAGATGTGTGGAGACTTCTCAAAGGTAGGGGAAGTGTTCTGTTCTTGTCCTTGCAGGAAAACAGAGAACACCTATCTTCAAACAACCAAAAGACACTAAACATGTAGGTACCTACAGAAGAGAAGACAGCTCTCCAGAAAGAATCACTTAATGAAAAGGAATCTGATTTATGGTAAAAAATATTTAAGTCTAGTAAAGTGTTTCTATACTGAAATCTAGTTTTCTTTACTATCTAATATTTCTGTAGTCCCGATTCATGTAAACCAATGCTGGCTTTGGAGTTGGATTTGGCTTTCCTTCTCTAAATTCAAGCATGTGGTTAAGATTAAATTCATAGTTTCTGCCTTATATCAAGAAGCCAATTGGTATAAGGCAGAAGAAAACAAAATCTAAGGACTTATTCACTTATTCGCAATTTTCTGTCTGAAATCCTAATTTTCTCATTTACATTTTAATGCTTATTGTTGCCTTTCCCTATTGCATACCGTAAAATTAAAAATTTTACCTTGATATTGATATTTAAGTTTTCCACAAGGACTATAACAGTTCTCAACAGCAATCTTTGAACACTCTGGAAAGGAGATGGGGCTCCAATTGGACATTTCCACTTGACTCAACCTGATGCATCTGGACTACAAACTGCACCCTAAACCGGTTTGAGACTGCTTTTCTCGAGACAACTCATGACTAGCTAGCTGTATTGGTGCACCTTCTTATTACAACCTGGCCAGAGTTTCAAGTAGAATTCCAGTCAAGCATTTTCTGCCACACAATGACTGCCTACATATGTTACAGCCAGTTCTGTTTAGAAATTTGGTTGCTTAAAATTTTTTTTCCAACAGGATCCCATGGAGAAATCATCGTCCCATTTCAGCAGGAAGTAATCTTAAGATAACAATGCCCCCTTTCCCCACTCTTGGAATTTAGGAATAATATTCATCTTCATAGGGTTGGTTTTAGCTATTGGGGTTGGGTTTGGAAGGTGATACTTAGACTTGGTTATCTCTTTTAGACAGGAATATGGTATGGTTGGGAAAGGTATATTTCAGAATGGATATAGGTAGATTAGCCTATTTTCTTGTGAATTATTCAGTAAGAGTGAGACATTAGTATTACAGCTTACATTGTTATATATTATTATTTGTGGTAACCTATGTAAAATTAATTTTATTCCCTTCCTGGAAGAATTGTATTTTATATTTGTTATATTGTGTGAAATCTTTCCATTTATGATGTTTTATGCACATTATACTTGCCATATTCTATGTATGTATACTATTGCTTGTGTTCAAGACATTTTGTATTTGATACAATTTGGGATTTAGAGCTCTACCTCTTGTTTAGACATTTTTACTCTACCTCTACTTTAGGAATTTACATGTGAGATATATATATATATATATATATATATATATATATATATATATGTGTGTGTACATAGTTATATTCTTTAGGTATTTATCCTTGTTTTACTCAAGGAAGTTTTATTCAGGTTTGTTAGCCAAGTTCCTGAGTATTACAGATTATCCTCACCCATGTTTCCTTTGCCTATGAGAATAGTCAGACATAGGTGCTTAATCTTCAATCACTTCATAGACCTGCAGAACATGGCATTTAAATGTTTTATATATTAGTACTCTGTTGACATGAGACACTGTTGCTCCTGACAGCACCGTGCACTTTCCTGAAAGTATGTTGGACACTGTTGTTGCTCCTTCTGGAGTTCATCATCCTCGCTTCGGCTAATGGCCTCTTGGGCAAGGAACTGCCTCAGCCTTGACCACTGATTTGGACATGCGGTCCTATATGCTTGCAGGAGACAAACTTGGAAGACTGCTGAACCTTGCCAAGTCAGGGTAAGACAGCCTTTCTACCTCCCTGCTTTTGTTGTGGTCTGTCAAATACTCCTGGCCTTAGTCAAAACTGGCTGTAGCAACGTTGCTGTGAGACCTTGGGTGACTGTCCAGGTAGCTTGCTGTTTCTGTCCTCGCTGCACCTTTTGGAAGTTGCCCATCCGCACTTCCCGTCTACCCTAGTATCGTCATTTTCCTTCTCAGGTCTTGGTGAGGTTGTAAATTACACTATCTTAAGTATTATTCTCTCTTCCTAGTTAGATATATTAAGTACTAGACTTAAGCTTTTCAGCTTAGGACAACTCTATTTTAAACTCCCTTATGCCTTCACCCTAGGACTAGGTATGTTTGTGGTTTTGGTCTCGATTTTCCTTTTCTTAGAGCACACTTGTTATTCACTGTTTTGTATATAGTTTTGTATCAAGCTTAAATCTTTTCTTTAGACTAAAAGGGGAATTGTAGTGGGATATTCACTGTGTCTGCTTCTGTGGCACTGACCACACCCATTGAGGGGTGGAGCCAGAGGCAGAAGTGACCTGTGGAGCTTGGTCTCAGAAGGAGGCAGAGAACGGTCCTTTCTGGCGGGACATGGAGAGAGGAGCATCCAGTTTTAACTGCTGTGTTCATCTGTCTGTGTTGTGAGTTGTTTTTCCCTTAATAAACATCTATTTGACCTATTTGTTTATCCTGACCCTTATTAAACCGCAATAAACACTAGTAGTAAAATGTATAATTCTGAACAATGAGTCAGTGTAAAATGCTCATGATGGGAAAGTATCACTCTTTTGGAAGCAATAAATAAATAAATAAATAAATAAATAAATTGTAAAAATTAAACAGGCTAAAGGTGAATGAGCAATGCAAGAGTATCAAACACAAATGTGCAACATTCCATATATTTTGCTGACTTATACTCAGGTGCGAAAAGAACCTGATGCATAAACTCATTTCATTTCTTGATTGTCATTCAGTTCTTGCCTTTCTAGCCTACACATATAAATTTCATATGTGGCTAAAAGGTTTTGTTTTAATTAACTCATTAGTAGTTATTTATTAAACCCTTAGATGCAATAAATAAAACAGATAATCAGCCCCTATGTTTATGTTAGTATAGACTTATCAGCAGTGGCATGCATGCTTTCATACATTTAGTTTTATTACTATAATAAGCCAGTGAGTTATTTTTATTATGCTGTTTATGGAAGTTATATAGAGTAAACATGGACAGCCTGCAATGATATGAAAATGTTATAATGGGATCCATCATTTTTAACTATAAAAATATAATTAATAAGAAGGTAATAGAAAGTATGGTAGATTATTTATTTTATCTGCACATTGAGAAGTGTCCATAGAATCTCTGATATCCTTTTTCTTCAAGAAAATCAATTTAGATTCATTTTAACTGGTTGGAATTGTGGTAGATCATATTGGTGCATTAAATGAGTTAAGGGGTGTCATATAAACAATAATACACAGGAAAGGGAACTTTTAATAAAATCTTTCATTGTGTGTGTGTGTGTGTGTAGAGTAAATAAGTGTGACTTACATTTATTTTATGCTGATCATGTAAGATTTTGTCTTTGGTCCATTTCACTCTAGCATTGATTAGGGTAATATAAAACTGTATAATGGCTTTGCACTACAAGAAATACAAAAACTAGTTTTAGCCTACTACAGTGTTCTACAATTACCTTTGGTGTTTCAAATGAGTCCCAGAAAATTCACTGTCATTAGACCTGGACTCAGACCAGATTTGAAACAAGAACAAAACAAAAGGTATTCACATAGTCAACCATGCACCTGGAAGAGAATAAAAATTCTCATTTGAGAAACCTGAGAACTCCTTTTATGTTTTATTTGCTAAAGGTCTCACTTCCTGGAAGTCCCTGTGGTGTGGTGTTTGCTTGCAAGAACTTAAAGTATGGTCATTCTGAATCAAGGAATAGCTTTTATTCTTTTATCCTCCCTGCCCCAAATTTTCTTCAGCTATATGTTTAGGTAGCATTTCTGTGATTTTTTTCCTCAACAAAACTGGCAAAAGTAGCTGCTTGGCATACATATGTATTTTCTTGTGGTCATTTTTAAATGAGTGAGGTTCATAATTAGTGCATGTTTCTATCCTGTTAACAACAGGGAAGGGGCAATGTACTTAATACATTCCAAAGTATTGTTTCATTGTTATATGTCCTCAGTTATTCTTCTAACTTATATTATTCATTATAAGAAAAGAAAAATAACAAGGCTTTAGAAACATCTGTATTTTTTTTAAAGTGATACATTCATTACAATGGATATTATAGTGTCTACATTCAATTTTCTATTTACAAAGAGATTTTAGACATGTAAACATTCTTTGAGTGAGCATGTATACCCAAGGTTTCTGTGTCCTCTTTTCATCTCTCTTCCTAATGCTTTCTTCTCTATTCACACTTTCTCTGCTTTCATAATAAAGCATCAAAAGTACAAGAAAATAGCTTTAAGTTCAAAATTACTATTATCAAGTAGATTGTGAATATATAGATAGTATAATTCATACTCATAAACATTTAATGTCTTTGATTACAGTGTTTTATTGAAAATAATGTGGACAAGAATGACTTTGTTAAAAATTGACTGCAGAAAACTAACAATACAGAAAGTGCCATTTATATATATGAATGCAGAATATGTTATAAATATGCACACAAAGATTCAATAAAGCTCTGATACACTTATATACAGAAATATGTATGGTCAAAACTAGAATACTGCTAAGATTTACTTATTTATTTTAATTTAATCTTACATTATTTGGGAAATTGTGTTTGTTTATATGTTTGTTTTGTGTTTTTAAGAAAATTCAATTTTCTCAGACAGGCCTGAAACTTCCTAGTTTACAGAGGAGGACCTTAAACTTTTGGTTGTCCTGCCTTTTTCTCCAATTCACTAGCATTACAGGTTGAAACACTGTGCCTGGTATATAGGATACTGATAATGTATATAGGATAATTATATAGGATACATTTTTAAATGTATATAGGATACATTTAAAAACAGAGCACTATGTAAACATGCTCTCCACCTGATCTGTATTTCTTCATTAAATTTACATATGTTTCACTTAATGTTAAGATACATATGACTAATCCTTTTGGGGATTTAATTCATATCTCATGTGTTAAGTATTTTTCAGCATATTATTGTTTTATTGGCTAAAAATGATGTATATAAATTACTATATAGGTTTGACATGAGGAAATATTTTCTTACCTAATATAGGTTTAATGAGACATCTGACACTAGGGAAATGTCCAGAGGTCTACAAAGATGACCCCAACCAGCAATCTAAGCAATAGTGGAGAGGCTACTTTAAATGTCCTTCCCCAATAATGAGATTGATGACTTCCTTATTTGCCATCCTAGAGCCTTCATCCAGTAGCTGATAGAAGCAGAAGCAGATACCCACAGTTAAGCAATGAGCCAAACCCATGGAATCCAGTAGCAAAGAAGGAGAAGTGATGCACAAAGGGGTCCAGACCAAGCTGGGGAAACCCACAGAAACTGCTGTCTTGAGCAAATGGGAGCTCATGGACCCCAGACTGGCAGCTCAGAAACCAGCATAGAATAGAACTAGAGCCCCTGAAGGTGAGTGTTGGTTAGGAGGCCTAGGAAGTCTATGGAGCCTCTGCTAGTGGAACAGCATTTATCCCTATTGTACAAGTGGACATTGGGAACCCATTCCCCATAGAGGGATACTTTCTCAGCCTAGACACATGGGGGAGGGCCTAGGCTCTGCCCCCAAATGATGTGACAGACTTTGATGATCCCCCATGAAAGACCTCACCTATTCTATGGAGTAGAAGAGGGATGAGATAGGGGTTGGTAGGGAGCATGGGAGGATGGGAGGGAGAGAGAATTGGGATTGATATATAAAATAAGATTATTCTAATTTAAATTTTAAAAAGTTAAAAAAATCCTAAATTATCATGGATGATCAATGTCCTCTATTTGATTGTCTTAATTGCTCATGAAATGAACATTTTGAAGTAAAGCTTAAAAGACAAAGTGGAATACTATGTGATACACCATGGTTCCCAATGCCATCAGGAAGAGGTGGCAAATATGGGAGAGCAAAGAGGCTTTTTTTTTGTTTTGATTTGGTTTTATTTGTTATTTTGTATTTGTGTTTGTATGCTTGTTTTGGATTTTTTTTTTACCTTACTTTGGGGGGTGCATTGTAGTGGTGAAGGAATATTGAGAGACTGATAGGTGAACAGAATCAGGTACATGATGTGGAATTCCAAGAGATTCGATAAAAAATAAAGTTAAATAAAAATAAAAATATAAATATAAAGTGATATATATGTACACATACATATATGTATGTATACATATATATTTATACACACATCTGTATATCTGTATGTGTGTGCTTATAAACATAGACCATTTCATAAGAAACATGTTGTTAGGGAATATCTTTTTTTCACTATGAGGACATTCTAGGACATACTGAGAGAATTGTAGATGGTATATGACAATCATTTGATTACATCCAGAAGGGTGGTCAATGCAATGGCACAGTTGCTGCCTGTGTCACAAAGAATATTGTTTCGGATGAAGTTATTTTTTGTTTCTTGTTCGTTTTGTTTTTGTTTTTGTTTGTTTGCTTTTTATCTATAAGCAGTAGTGAACTTTAAAACTATAATTAAGATTAAAATGGTAAATGCATAACCTGTATGTGACCCACTTGTCATTATTGTGGAATACATATACTACACATAATTCTGTGACTTTACTTTTATGTGTCTGGAAGTGCAGCAGCTTTGTGCTGAGATATTGTGATCAACAGGTTACAAGAATTGTATGCATCCTTTTCAGTCCTCTAAGATAAAAGGCATATATACGGTCTGCTGTTGAATGAAACACCATTATGCACCGTTATGGCCGTGTTTCTCAAAAGATTGTATTTGTTTTTTATGACATAAGAATAAGGTAAATCAATGATTTCTATCCTGAAATATAAATATACAAGAGTAGGAGAAAGCTCAGAACTAGACTAAAGAGCTCATCATTATTCCAAACAAAGCAATAGCTACCTTGCTATTGGTTAGGCATAGACAGTAGCTTCTACAGTATATATATATATATATATATATATATATATATATATATATATTCTACTGTATATATATATGTGTGTATATATATACACATATATTTATAATTCTATGATATATATTATACTATTGTCATAATATTGTATCAGATATTATATTGTATGCCTTTCTTTTTGTGGTTTGTTTTATTTTTTGGCTATTGATATTGTTGATATTCTTGTTATTTGAGACAGCTTAATCCTGAACATGTAATGAATCTTGAGATTTCTTATAAGTACTTTTTTTTCTACTTCTGTCTCTATCTTTCTAGTTTTGTGATAACAGGTATTCACCCACAGCCAAGATTGCCTATCCTTTCAATACACTTAGAAAAATAAAACAAAACACAAATATGTGATAACCAAACAAATTACTTTTAAAAAGAAGGAATATAGTATTATTTACTATATTATTGACTTTTTAAAATTTTAGCTTTATTATCATTTAAAACCTAATAACTAATTGAGAATAACTAAGAAATTAATCTTTTAAGGAATTCACATATTATGCACCCAACAAAGACAAACTATTTTTTGTTGTTATGGATTTCAATTAGGAATCATACAGTAGAGAAGTGTTCAATTTACAGAATAATCCAAATCAATTAGATAATATCATCTATATTCAAAGAATATGTGATCCCTTAGATGTTCTGTTCATTTCCAGAGTTTTATGGAATTTGAAGACAGGAAAAGAGTAAACCTCCTTATCTATACTTTGCAGGTAAGTCAAGGGCATTATTTAGAGTTGCATGAAAAGCCTAAAGTAACAGAAAGAACATCTCAAATCCTCTATGTCTTTAGAATTGATATGAGGGAGGTTTGCCTCCCTCCTCCAAATACCAGCAAACATTTCTTTCCTTTGCCAAATTGCTTCCAGGTGCAGTTTACCATGGAATAGTATCAAAGAAGCTTTAATGCAGCAGTCCAATTCCAGGAGGAATTTGAAAACTACTATGGTGTATGTCTGAACATCACCAGCCCTAGGCTGCAGAAACTATCTCTATATTCACCATGCCACCAGAATTTTCTTAAGTAATTCATAAGCTAAAGTGGCATTTATAATTTTAAGAACCCTTTGATTATCACATAAGCATATTAGTAAAATAGTAAAATGTGCTAGTGTAATTGGCATGTTATCATTGGAATTTGAAGAGAATAAGAATATATATAAACCAGTGCTTTACTGTGGTCAAGTTTAAATGTGTGGAGTGATTCACCTGGCAAGAATTTGCCTGAAAACTTTTCTCAAGGATTTAGTTCAAAATAAGAAACAAAGTATATGAAGAAATTATTTACATGACCACATCTTACAATCCCATCCCACTTGCTATGAATATTGATATTGCATTGGCTTTGGGTTTCCTTTTAGAGAATAATGGTTTGTGAAGTAACATTACTGATAAATTATTAATACAACTGAGGTACTAGAAAGTTAAGGGTAGATATATATTTATAACCAAAGTTGATCTTGTTGTTCCTTTGTATCGGATTCCAAACAGCTTACAAAGGTTATATCAAAATATTTTATATTCCATTCAGTAATTTCATTAGTAGCAATTGCAATAAACAAGGCTATTCCCAAGGTCAATCAGTAATAAAGTCTCCAGAATGGTAAATCTAATAAATGGGACGGAAACACCAATGAGATAAAATACTCTAATCACTTTTGTATTTAACCTTGCTGGTTTATTTATGTTTGGTGAACCTTGGTACTGTTCACTCTTTGACACTGGAATTTTGCAGAAATAAGTCCTGAGCAAAACAGGAACTGGAAAGCAAGATGTAGATTCAGGAACAAAATTAAAAATATAGTAATATGCACACTGAAAACCAAATAGGATGTGCCAAAGGGCCACTGATTTATAGAAAACTAAGTTTAGATAAGAACAGGTGTCCTTCAGTAAACCTTAGTAGAGTGTATTTAAATATCACTGACCAATTGTTAAGGAATAGTTATACGTTTTAAATATTAACTGTTAAGTTTATCAAGATCATAAATGTCTTTCTTCTACCCCACCCAATAGTATAAGTTGTAAGTTTAAACAAACAGTTTAAACTCATTACTGTGTTTACTAAAAGATTTATGTATACAGCAGACTGGCTTAATCAATCAAAAAACATATAAATTTAAGAATATTACTTATTTTACTCAAAACCACCATGCATACTTCCATCTTTGACTTGACAACTAAAACGACTAAAAGGCAGTGTTCACTAACTGCAGTTAATAGTCTAGTCAAATAAACTAGAATACTGTAATTTTCTCAGAACAAAGCTGAGAAATGTTACATAGCAAGGAATAGACTCGGAAGGAAGATGGCACTATCAAGAAGATGGAACACAAAATGAACTATCAAGTAAGTCATTTGGACTAGGCCCTTCCTCCTTCCTCTAGGCTAAGGGAGTATCCCTCCATGGGGAATGTACTCCCAAAGTTCTTTTGTGCACCAGGAATACATCCTGATTCCAGTGTCAGAGGTTCCTTAGACTGCCCGGGCCTTCTAACTGAGACCCTTGTTCAGGGTGTCTGAGTTGGTTCAATGCTGGATCCCAGCTATCAGTCTGGTGACCTATCTCATGTTTTCTAATTGTGTTCAATTTTTCCTGGAGTTCTTTATATGTTAGGGCACCACACTCAACCTTTCTAATAAAGTCTTTTCCACATTCTTTGTAATTAAACTATGATAGTTTCAACTTAGAGCTCACATTGAATAACAGTTTATTATACTGGTTTAAAAGATGAATTATTTATTTTTGCTATTTTGTTTTTTAACATCTCACATCTGTGTGTCATCTTTGAACGTAGACTGAGGTAAGCATTGTCCGTGTGTGAACTCACTATGCTTTGACTATGGTTGAGGGCTGTTCTGCATGTTACATTGAATGCAGTTAGCGGTAAATCTCAATATACTTTTTCTTTGTCTGTGTTGTGTTCAGTGTGCCAGAGGCTTTAAATTCCTCCTGGGGCATTATAGTTGTTGCAATTTAAGAAAAAGCCTTTTCTTTGCTTTCATATCTCAAAAGAGGTCTTATCGTTTACCCTTGGCCATTTATATTAATTCAACTGATGTTGTTTTATTCAGTGCTCTATAGTTTTGTAGAGGGTGAACACTCATTATTTACTTTCATTATTAAGGCAGTTTTATACCTCAGAGTCTAAAGAACGTTTTCTTAATATTTTTACCTTCTGATATCATAGGGACTATTACAGTCTGAATCAGTTTTTTTTTAATTATTGTACTATAAAGAGAATTTTAATTCTTACTCTTTCATAGAACAAGAAGAAACCCTTGTTTGCAACTTCAGGAAAACAAAACTTATTACCTACTTATATGGATTAGGGATGTGAATGGATATGGGGTCCTGAATTCTTGACAGCTTCCTGTAACAAGAATGCAGACAAAAGGAAGCCTTCTACACAATTCAAAATGCACAATTCAAAAAACAGTAGAAATAATATCTTTCATGAGACAATCTGTACCACTCTTGGATTTACAAGAAGAGTTCAAAGTGAACGTATCATAGAACTAAATAATGAATGCTTATTGCAGCATGTCCCACAACTGAGTTATCAAAATGATCATCAGCACAGGTGTGTATAAAAAAATATGATTTATAAGCATAGTACCCACAAGCCAGATTTTCAAGGAGCCAGTTGTGAGCTAGAACGTGATAAAGGATTAACTAAACTAACATGCCCAGAAATTGCATTTTTCTTGATTTCTGACATAGACCCAAGCACACACAAAATCAGATCATTTGTGAGCTCAATCTGTGAAGACACAGTGCAGGCATCTGCAGCTGTGAGCTGAGGACCACAATGGCTGCCTTTTCCCTTATCTTCTGCCTCTTACATTCTCTGCCCATTCTGTAATATTTCCTGAGAATTAGAGTCCTAACACTGATACAACTTCCTCCCAATCAGTTCAGAAATAGAGGAAAACTGGTCACACAAATGTCCTTGGGTCAACCTGAGAAGAGAAATGTAGGGACATTAAGAAATGTTAATGGGGATAGAGTATAAATAGGATAGCCTGGAGAGAAGAGAGTAGTAAAAATACATTATATACATATGTAAAATTGTAAAAAAATTATTAATAATAAAAACAGTGAGTGTGTTTTAAAATTTGGTGTACAACGTAGGGAAATTAGTATGAAAGTATTAGTAGCTAAAGTTGATTTTAGGAAACTAATTTCATGAATCTGTTAACATATAATGAAATGGTTATTGCTAAACTCTTCTCTCGTGTGATTATACAAAACAGTAACTTTATAAAAATATTGGAAATGGTAGTTTAAATAATGAAGTAAATTTGAAATGTAAAATATTTAAAAACTAGCTTTATGCAGGAAAAATGCATAAAGGGTGTATATGAGTGATCAGATAGAAACATAACATCTTTAGCATTAGGGTTTTCAAAGAAAATAAATAAGGTTAGATTCATTTTCACTATCATCATAAATATTTTTGAGACATCTAGGTAAATGTATACCTACCAATAAGGAATAGGGTGATCAATTCTATCAACAATATAGGAGTTCACAGTAATAGTGGGTTACTGTCCCTTCAATATAATGCTAAACCTTTATAACAATTTGTAACATTTTAAAACATGTTATATTAAAATTTCAATATAACTCTCATGTTTTAGCTTGTCACTCTACTAGTAACATTTATTTATTGATAAATATTTTAATGCATTTGGATAAACTTTATATTTGTTAGACCTCTATAAAGTTTCAGAGTGATTTATGCCATGCTTTCATGCCCATGAACCACTAAATTTTGTCTCATCAATTTTTAACCTCAGACTTGTTATATAATCAACAAAAATGCTAGTGAGCAAGCTATCATATTCCCCATCTCCAGTACTCTCATAAATGGCTTTCATCCTTCATCTTCCTTCAGCCTCCACAGTCCTTCTCAACCGTGTCAGATATAAAAGAAATAAGCGTCTCCAGATATTTGTTTGGCTTCAATTGAGCCTTGTCTTTCTAATTACATTGACTCAGGCATACTATTTTAAATTCCTCAAATCTTAATTTTACATTGAATTTTAGACTGCACTTTATGTCAACAAAGTTACTATAATTTTTGCATAGTATGCATAATATATATATTATACAATATCTAGCCCCCTCCCAACATACATATTCCAGATTGTACTATACAAGGGCAATTGTCTTTTCTTGTGTACCCCTTGCAGAAATTTTCATTAATCAGATTGTATGTGATTAAATCATTATGTGGGTTATATATGAATGAATGTATAAGTGATTGTGGGTGCTCATATTGCAACTATAGAGGTCATATCATTCTTTTAATGTTCTTATTTGAAAAAGTTTCTCTTACTGAACCCAGAACCAACCAAATGGTGAGAATGACAGCCTAGTGAACTCCAGGAATCCTCCTGTCTCCATTTCATAGCACTAGAGTTACAGGTACATCAGATGTTGGATGATTACATATAAATTTTGAGACTATCTTTTCTTTTTCTGTGTGTACCAGAGTACAAATTCTACAGAGGACAAAGACAAACACCAGTAAGACTTGAATCAATTAGACTTATTCTCAAGACAGAAAGAGAAGAGTATCATTAATGGTTATGGGCATTTTATGTCTTCCCTTGTAAATAATGGATAAGACTGAGTAATTAGTTGAGTTTACTAATAATTATTATTTCAGACATCTCTAAGGGATGGACATTGTTTAGTATCTGGTCCTGGGTTATTGAGGAAATATGGAGTGACATATAATTTTAAAAATTAATAAAGAAAATGGAAGGTAAAGAGGACTTAATAAACTACTTAAACTGGAGAAGGAATAGGACAGCAACCACCAGCAAGCTCCAAATTGGTGGTCAATATTTTATAAGTGTAAACATTGATTTTCTGTGAAAATCCATGCTCTTTGTATGATTATAATATCTGTATTCTGTCTTCTTAAACCATTAAGTGTAACAGCAATCTTAAGACAGACTGAATTAATGTGGCTTGATTCTATGATGGTTACAGAAGGGTTATTTTCATTTCTATTGACATATCTTATATGTTCTATCCTATGTTTAATAAAGTTGAAATACATCAAAGGAAAAAATACCAGTAGGTCCAATGATGTATTAAAGAACTAAATAAAGGAAAACAAAGCAATAATATTTTATACATCTCTGCCTATATGCATATATGTATATATATATATACATATATATATATATACTTTTGGAAAATTTATATGTATATGATTGTATGCTGACAGTTTTTATGCCAATCTGACATTATCTATAGTTATCTGAGAAGAAGTAAGAAAAAATTTCCTTAGCACGGGCCTGTAGGCCATTTCTTTTTCTTATTTACTGATTGTTGGGGGAAACTCATTCCATATTAGGTGGTGTACAGCAGAACTGGTAGTTCTGTGTTCTATAAGAAAATAAGCTAAGCAAGAGTAAGCCAGTAAACAGCATTTTTCCATGGCTTTTGTAACAGTTTCTGCCTTCAGGTTCCTGTCCTGACCACCTTTGATAATTATTTTGTTATGGAAGTGTAAGTAAAATAACCCTTTCCTTTCCAGGCTGAATAATACATGTTTTAATTCCACATTCACTTTTAAAATGTGAATTATGGAGTGAGGATACAGGAATTTAAGAAATTGTGGGCAGCTTGTCAAAATAGATATTTGACAAAATAATGTTGAAAACTTAATTGGTTACAAACAGACAAGAACTATTTTAAATTAATATGATGAGATGGTTTGTGAGTGTGCGTGTGTGTGTCTGTGTGAAGAGAGAGAGAGAGAGAGAGAGAGAGAGAGAGAGAGCATACTCGTAAACATATGTGGCTATGTGGTTTGTGTGCATGTGGTGTGTACTTCTGTCAGACCACATATGTGCACATTATATATAGACTTCAAAAGATCTCACCAGTTTATTACACAGCACAGGCATCAATAATCTAAGACAGCTGAACTATCCTAAAAGCTATTTCTAATATTTCTATTACTTACAAATGTGTTGTCTTAGAAAATATACCTATTTGTACATTTGTTGGTATAAATAGCAAATTGTTTGGAATAAATATTTAATATTTTCTCTATTGAATAGCATGTGGTTGCATCAAAAACCAAGCAAAGGAGGCCAAGAGTAAAGGGTTTATGATGGTATTAGAGAAACTGAAATAAATATGTGTGATTATTTTTTTAAAAAAAATTAGTATGGATTTTGTGTTCATTGAAATGTTTGTAATAAAAGAAGGTGTTCGACAAATAGAACATTTTCTAGAAAGGATGACCAAATATGTCATGGAAATTATAATTTCTGAAAAAAGTCATTATTTGATTCCATAATGACTAAGTCAGAGAGCTTCTGCATATCAAAACACAAAACTACAAGAAGAAAGACTAATTGTTAAGCACATTTTTGGAATACTATAATTTTAGTTTGTGGAACAGCCTGCATGTCAGTTTGCATTTGTGTGAAGTACCAAATTTAAATCACCTTTGTTCATGTAACTGCATCAGAATCCCCCCAACCTCTCAAATAAGTTGAATATTAAAACATAAGTACAGATACAAGTAATACTTATTTCTTTGTATTAATATTCATTTTTTTTGTAGGTGAAAAATTAATATTACAATTCACATTGTCTTCCTTGAAAACAAAGAAGTGTGGAAGTAAATTAAGAAACCTTTCACCATTTGGCGGTGGAAACCATTGACTGCTCATCATTTCTTGTCTTCTTTTTCTTAATGAAAACTAACATTTGTGGGATATGTCAAAGAATTAGTAGTATAGCTGATTCCTAAGGCATATCTATTCTAATGTTTGAGAAATATTCAAATTGCTCTTCACAGAGCTTGACTTGTCTTATACTCTGACCAACCATGAGTAAAAGTTTCCTCTATTCCTACATTTATGATTGCATCTTGTTTACACTTTGTATTCTTGTTTATGGTCACTGTGACTGATATAAGAGGGAGGGTAGCAACAGTCTCACCTAGGTGTGAAACCTACAAACTTTAATATCTGTTGTGTATATTTTATCTTACTATGAAACCCAAGACTGTTAATAAAATCAACTTTGGGACAGGAGGCAGGGACAGCAACTAGCTGACAGGAATTAGCCATAGAAAGTATGGAGGAGACAGGGACACACATAGAAAAATACTCAGAAAGGAATAGTAGAAAGAGGCTCAAATTTTTGTGGTCTTTTAGGTTTGAAATTCCAGGAGAGATACTCTCTTGCTGAGTCTCTTGCCAAAAATGAAGGTTAGCTGGATTCTTGAGTTAGTAGGTTTTCACCCCAATATCAGAGTCCCAAGTCTTTATTGATTAGTAGAATGACAGAGACTTAGTTAAAAACTACATATGATAGCAGTAGGAGAGTTGGTTCAGGAGGGAACTAAAATCCTGAACAGGGTGTGTTGACTGCAGTTATGGGGTCTCAGGAAGCAGAGGTAGATAGAATAATCAGTAGAATAAGGCAGTAACCAAGCCAACAGAAAACCCACAAATAGCAGATTGACAGACAAGATGCACCCACTAATAAAGGTATAAAATGAATTGCTCTATACCCAATAACAAAAACCTTTGGCCCTAGGGGCAAACTTACTACTATTGTATAGTTAAATTTACACACTTCACTCAGGATGTTCCTTCTAGTTCCATCCATTTACCTGAGAATTTCAAGATTCTATTGTTCTTTTCTGCTGAGTAGTATTCCATTGTGTAAATGTACCACATTTTCTTCATCCATTCTTCAGTTGAGGGGCATCTAGGTTGTTTCCAGGTTCTGGCTGTTAAAAATAATGCTGCTATGAATATAGTTGAACAGATGTCCTTGTTGTATGAATGTGCATTTTTTGGGTAAAAGCCTAAGAGTAGAATAACTGGATCTTGAAATACACTGACTCACATTTTCCTGTGTAAGGAAACCCAGTCACAAAAAGACAAATACAGTATGTACTCATATATGGATTTTAGGCATAGAACAAAGGATTACCTGCCTACAATCCACACCACCAGAAAAGCTAGGAAACAAGGAAGACCATATGCAAGACCTACATGGTCCCCTGGAGAAGGGGAAAGGGACAAGTTCTCTCAAGCAATTTGGGAGCATGAGGAAGGGGAGAGGGAGTTAGAAGGAAGAGGAGGGAAGAGGTGGGCAATAGACATGAGGGAGTAGAAATATTGAGTCATGGAAAGATTAGAGGAGAACAAGAGAAGAGATACCATAATAAAGGGGGTCATTTAGGAATTAAGAGAAATCCGGCACTAGGAAAATGTCCAGAGAGCTACAAGAATGACCCCAACTAACACTCTCACCTTTCTGGAGGGACACCCACAAAATGGATTCCAAAAAAAGAAAGAATTGTAATCTTTAAGAGAGGCAATACCATTAAAAGGATCCAATACAAGAAAAATATCTGTATTTCTTCTTTAATTCAAGCTAGAACACCTTGAATACACTCCAAGAAAAATTCTCAGATTCTAATGCTATGATAGAAGTAATACAGTTATCAAAAATCTCTATTTGTGCATGATCATTCATTTTGATTACTCAAAGCTCAGCTGTGATCTTGTTAATTCCCTCAGAGCATTGCCCAAGGCAGCATGAAATGTGTGAAAACATCCTTACAACTACATATCTAATCTACTGTTTCTTGAAAGTCCCAATGGTTTCCTTTGGAATATGATCATAATTTTTAAAATTGCCTGTATTAGAAATGGAGTAATTGATGAAATATTACCAAGAGACATGGCTGAGGAAAAAAAGGTGTCAACAGTAATATTAGGGGATTTCATTAAACATTAGTAAACTTTCTAATTTGCAGTAGTGAGATGGAACTGTGGTGTAATTTTAAGGTATGCTGATACCAACATACAAGGCAGAGAATCACAAGGCACAAGAAGCTTTCAAACACTTAAAATAGCCCCTTGTTTCTAGAATGTGAGTTAAGAACAGATAATCATCATACCAAACGTTTAGAAAAGATACATGTAGAATCTGGGCATTTCCCTAGTGCCAGATTTCTCTTTAATCTATAATGGCTCCCTCTATTATGGTATCTCTTTTCTTGTTCTCTTCTATTCTTTCCCTGTCTTTATCTTCCTGTTCCCTCATGATCACCCTGTCTTTCCTCTTCTCTCCTTCTCTTTCTTCTAACTCCCTTTCCCCTCACTCCATGCTCCCAATTTGCTTAGAAGATCTTTTCCTTTTCCCCTTCTCAAGGGAACCACGTATGTCTCTCTTAGTATCCTTCTTGTTTCATAGTGTGGATTGTAGGCTGGTAATCCTTTGCTCTATCATATATATATATATATATATATATATATATATATATATATGAGTGAGTACATACTGTTTGTCTTTTTGTGACTGAGTTACCTCACTCAGGATGGTTTCTTCTAGATACAACCATTTCCCTGTGAATTTCACTATTCCATTGTGTCTTTCTGTTGAGAAGTACTCCATACTCGATTGTGTAAATGTACCACTTTTCCCCCTCCATTCTTCAGTTGAGGGGCATCTAGGTTGCTTCCTGGTTCTGCCTATTACAAATAGTGCCTCTATGAACATAGTTTAACAGAGACTTCTATGTTGTATGAATGCACACCCTTTGGGTATTTGCCTAAGAATGGAATTACTGGTCTTGAAGTAGGCTAATTCTCATTTTTTCCTGAGAAACTGCCATACTGATTTGCAAAGTGGCTGTATGAGATTGCAATCCCATCAGAAATGAAGGAGTGGACCCTTTCTCTACATTGTCTCCAGTATAAACTGTCTTTGGATTTTTTTTTTTTAACTATTCTGACAGTAATAAGAAGGTATCTCAGATTTGTTTTGATTCACATTTCCCTGATGGCTAAGGATGTTGAACATTATCTTAAGTGACTTTCAGCCATTATAGATTCATCTATTGTGAATTCTCTATTTAGTTCTGTACCCCACTTATTAATTAGATTAGTTGGTGTTTTGTTAACTAGCTTCTTTAGTTATTTGTGTATTTTGGAAATCAGCAATTTGTCAGATATAGGATTGGTGAATAACTTTTCCCATTCTGTGGGCTTTTGGTTTGTATTGTTGACTATGTCCTTTGTCTTACAGAAGCTTCTCATTTTCAGGAGCTCCCATTTATTGATTGTTGATCTCAGTGTCTGTGCTCCTGGTGTCATGTTCAGGAAGCAGTATCCTATATCAATTCGTTCAAGGGTAACTCCCACTCTTCTAAGTGGTTTAGTGTGGCTGGGTTTATGTTGAGGTTTTGGATCTATTTGAACTTAAATTTTGTGCATGGTGATAGATATGGATCTACCTGCAGTTCTACACACTAGTGTCTAGTTATGCCAGCACTATTTGTATAAATTTAGTTTCTTTGTCAAAAATCAGATGTTCATATGTTTTCATTTTTATTCCATGGTCTACCTGTCTATTTTTGTGCCAATACCAAGTTAACTAACAATCTAAGCAATAGTGGAGAGGATACTTTTAATGCCCTTCCACAATAATGAGATAGATGACTACCTTTTATGCCACCCTAGAGCCTTCATCTAGTAGCTGATAAAAACAGAAACAGACATCCTTAGCTGAACACTAGCAGAACTCCTGTAATCCAGTTACAGAGAGGAACACATGATAAGCAAATGTGTCAAGACCAGGCTGGAGAGACCCACAGAATCAGCTGACCTGAACAAAGGGGAATTCATGTTACCCCAGTCTGATAGCTGTGAAGCTGGTATATGACCCACCCAGACGCCCTGAAAGTAGATGTTAGTTATGAGGACTGGGCAGTCTATGAGGCCTCTAGTAATGGATCAGTATTTATCCTGAGTATATGCATGGACTTTGGGAGCTCATTCCACATAGAGAAATACTTTCACAGCCTAGACACTTGGGGAGGGCCTAAGCCCTGCCCAAAATGATGTGACAAGCTTTGAAGACTCTCCATGGAAGAACTACCCTTCCCTGGGGAGCAGAAAGGGGATGGGCTAGGGTTTGTTGGGGGAGATAGGGGAGGATGGGAGGTTGAGGGAACAGGTATTGACATGTAAAACAACCTTGTTTCAAATTTAAATTAAAAAAAGGCAGGGGGTAATCCATTAGAGAAGATACTGAAGAACTGGTTTTGTCTGGATCTCCATGAAATGTTTTCCCAGTATAGCAACATTAACCAATGAAATTAATTAAAAATGCCTGAGCATTTGGAGTCCTGAAATGTGAAACAGTAAAATAAATTGAATAGGATTGTTAGCCAAAGCAAAAACTAAAGCAAATAAAAAACCTAGTGAAAGCATATAGTATTTTAGCATTGGCCTACCTAGCTTTCCCAGCTTCCATAATGATAGAAATTCTGGGATATCTAATTTGATTTAGCTAATAATATTTGGCTTTCTAAACCTAAGCTCCTAATCTAGGGATATTTAAAGATAGCCATGCTGAAATAATTCTTAGATTCATAATGATGTAGGGTATCATTTCCAGGCTAGAGTACCTGTAGGTTATGGGGCCTATCCTTCTGCCCAGCTTTCACAAAAAATATGGATAAAAATTGCATCAATTGTTTTTTTTTTCTGCAGAGTAGTATTCTATTTTATAAATGTGCCACATCTTTATCCATTCTTCAGTTGAGGGGCATCTAGGTTGCTTCCAGGTTCTTGATATTACAAATAATGCTGCTATGAACATAGTTTAACAGATGTCTTTGTTGCATGGATGTGGGTCATTTGGGTATATGCCTAAGAGTGGGATTGCTGGGTCCTGTGGTAGACTGATTCCCATTTTCCCTAGGAACCGCCATACTGATCTCTAAAATGGCTATACCAATTTGCACTCCCACCAGCAGTGTAGGAGTGTTCTCCTTTCTCCACATCCTCTCCAGCATAAGTTATCATTGGTGTTCCTAATTTTAGCTATTCTAGCAGGAGTAAGATGGTATCTCAGAGTGGTTTTGATTTGCATTTCTCTGATAGCTAAGGATGTTGAGCACTTTCTTATACTACTCTGCAAAACAAAAGAAAACAATGGAATCTTGAAATTCGCAGGCAAATGGATGGAACTTGAAGAAACCATCCTGAATGAGGTTACAAAAAGAGGAACATGGTATATACTCATTTGTATGTGGATTTTAGACATAGAGCAAAGAATCACCAGCCTTTAATTCACTACGCCAAAGAAATTAGGATACAAGGAGGATTCTAAGTGTTTCATATAAGGTCCTTCACAGAAGGGAAAAGGAACAAGATCTGTCTGAAAGTTTTCAGTCAATAAAAGAAGGCCTGACATTACAGAGCATGAAAGACCAAGCATAAAAGGCACTTGGATTTCTAGTGGGTGAGTTTACCAGTCTAAAACATGCACATGGACTTGTACACACTGGTACATATATGCACACATGCACACACACAAGCATCCACAGACATAAGAAGGAAAATTCTCTTCCTGGGAATAATTTTTCAACATCAAAAAATTCTTCAAGACCCAACATTTTTTTTAAAAATGTTTAATTTAAGCAGATGTGTGCCATACAAGGGGGAACTTCGGGGCATTGTCAGACTGTTTATTCCAGATGAACTTCTGGTTTATGAACATGAATGAAGACATGAAGATCCCAGAGAAAATTTAATGTGAATGTATGTGATGTAAACTATCGCTCTAAAGAGAATAATGACATTTTGATCCCTAGCAATTATGAAAAGTTGCTTTTTGATGGCAGCTGGCATAACCTTGGATCAACTAGAAATGGAAGAGAGAATCCAAACTATAAATAAACAATTCAATCCTGAAGTCAGAATAGCCCTAAAATATGGCCTCAAGGATTCCCTGCAAAAGTTCCTAAATCTATTTTTCTTAGCCTGCTTGAAAACAGCTGCACAATCATATGATAACTGGGTATACATGAAATAAAAGTAGACAGCTAGAAAAATAACAGGGAAGACAAAAAGAAAGAGCCACATATGGCTAAGATTAATGAATCTCCATCTCTGGGTTTAGAGTGAGGAAGGGCACCATGTGTGGTCTGTTTTTAGCCCTCCGGAACTCATTGGTGCTCAGTCAAGTTAGCACACAATAAAGGAGACAATATAGATATGGAGTTGAAATAAAACTAAATCTCCAAAATTTCTGCACTATGTTACCTAGAATTTCAATGTTTAAAGCAAAATTTCTGAGAAAGGCAAAGAAGCACTAAATGTCTCATATATGGTTAAAAACAAATCAAACAAAGAAATTCCCCCATGGAAGGATACTCCTATAACCTGGAGACAGGAGAGAAGTCCTAGTCCCTACTTCAAATGACTTGACAGATTTACATGACCCCACCTGAAAAGCATAGCCCGACTTGAGGAATGGGGGTGGGCGAATGGGAGGGGAGGGTGGTCAGTGCACATGTGAGGGGGAAGAGAGGGTAAGAGAGAGGAAGGGAGGGAGAGAAGGAGGGAGAAAGGAAAGGTGGGAAGAAGGGAGCAAGGAAGAAGGGAGGAAGGGAAGGAGGGAGGAAGGTAGAGGGAACTGAGATCAACATGTAAAATTAAAAAAAAATTAAAGAAATTCCCTTTAAGGGGACTTATTGACAGAATAGGAGACCCCATGACAGAGGGAGAAGGAAGTATATCAGGAACTAAAGACAATAAGACAATGTGTAGGGTTGTGAAGAACCATTCTGTAAACTTAATAAACCATTGTAATTATTAACATACAAGTTGAAATTGACTTCACTGGGTCTACGTTACATGGTCCATGTGATTTTTCTTTTCTCCCAATCATTGCTTATTAATATAATGTGGGAGGGGGGCCCACCAGAGTCCTTACTTACCTCTGAACCTTCCAGTCTCTAAAATATAGCAATAAATTCATGTTCATATAGCCAGCCATTGTTAAACTCAATGATTCACAACACAAAACCTGTAGTAATGACCATCAGTGAAAGATTTGTAAAGAGGAAGATGTGTTAATAGCAGTGTGAGGAACATTGGACAGAGAACAGTTTATATGGGTGTACATTGTGAAATTTTCTAAAACAAATTTAATTGTTTAAAAGAATTGTCAAAATGATACTGCAACTATATATTTAAATAAACAATGGCATTAAGAAAGGCATGATATTTTGACTTATTAACATCAAGTATCAATACCAAAGTGGAAATTAAAGGGAGAAAGTACTTGAAATCCTGCCATTAAAAAGAACATCCACCTCAAAAGGAAAATCATTCTTGAGAACCTGCAGGGGTGAAGAATTGGTACTGTGAAAGCCGTTCAATGGAGCTGATTAATTGGAGAACAGTGAGGACATCTGAAAATAATTAGTGTCAATACAGAGAAGCATGAAGTCGTCAATTACTAGAGATAAACAAACTGATAACGTTGAAGAAAATAAAATAAACAAAATAATTTAAAATATATGATAAGTTGAAACATTGCATAAGAAAACCAGCTATTTATGCACACAAGAAATTTAGTCAACTCCAAGAAGATAAGATGAAAAGAGAATCAAGCTCTGACACATAAAGTCAAATGAAGAAGGGAAAACCAGAAAAATAAACATCATAATAACAAGGAAAAAATTAAATCAACAATTCAAACAATAAGAATCACACCATTAGTTTCTGAATTCACTTCTTGTAAGAATTAAGAAAACTCAGAAGGTCTGATAGACACATTCAAAATACTGAAAGCTTTTGTGAGCAAAAATAGCTGTATTCACCAAACCACTTTCAGATTTTAATGGTAGATATACAAATTAATGATGAACAATAAGTTACATAATTATTTTCCTCAAGTACTGTGTGAACCAAAGTTTCAAAACTAAACAATATGTAATGTTTAACCTTTGGCAAGGCAGATTAGCTGATCAGGTCTTCAATAATTGCAGCATGGCTGAATTGTGGCAAGTCAAAAGCCTAACTACAATTTATCTTGGGCTACCTTTTGCTTCCTTAAAGTTGTTCCACTCCTTTCTCTGTGTCTGAGCTAACATCCTTGTGACCATCAGCTCAGATATTTGGAAATTATTAAGGCAAATCATTTTATCTCCCATCAACCCAGACCTAAAATTTCCTTCAGTTACCATTTGAGGCCAATCATAGAGTCTTCCCTGCTTTGCTATTTGCTTACCTGTGCTATTTCTACAAATGATTTTTAAACATTTTATATATGATCCTGTTTACTCTTTTAATATAAAATAGTCATTCAATTGTTGCCATGTTGGAATGTGGAATTTGTGAACACCTGAATTTGTGTCCCTGTGTCGTGGTCATTCCCATTTTCTCCAGAGTAAACAATCCCTCACCCACTTTGAAGTGAGAGGAATGTTTTGTGTGTCCAGTCATGACAAAGTAGAATTATAATATTAAATTTCCTCTGGTAGAAAGCACATGATAAGATAGTACACTATAAACAGTATAAACGCACACATGAGCCCAGAACAACAGTCACTTTAGGTTCTCATTACTGCTATAAACCTCCACATCCTAGCTTAATTCAATACAAGTGTACTAGTGCCTAACAATCAGCATTATAGAAGCAATTACAGAGGCAAGAGTTTCTTGAGTTATAGGTTAGCCTTTCTTACACAGAGTTTCAGGCTAGCCAAGAAGGAGTAGATGACTTTTTCAAAATCAAAACTGGATTGTGAAAATAGCTGTTTCATACAACTCTTGCTATACTTTAGATACTACATTTTGAATATCTGAATTTTAAGTGACATATTTCATGTAGAACCCAAAGTCAGGGCTAGAAAGATGGCTCAGTGGTTATAAGAGCACTGGCTAATCTTCCAGAGGAGCCTGGCAAAATTCCCAGCACCCACATGGAAGCAAACAACTTTCTGTAACTCAAATATCAGGGGATCTGACACCTTAACACCAATTCACATAAAATTAAGTTAAATAAGTTATTTTTTAAAAAATAATTTAAATTCTTGTGGTTATGTGGGAAGTCATAATATACTAATGAAGTCATAACATATTAATAACAGATATAAAAGTATGAAGTCTTATTCAGGTGTTATGCTCTTCTTCCATAATACTAGTTGGGAGGGTAAGGCAGACATCAACTTTGAGGCTACCATAAGCTATATTGACACTGCATAGGTATGTAAAGGATATTATAAAATCAAGATTTTCATTATGAGTAAGTGATGGAAGATTCTAGAGTAGAAAAATGGTACTATTTAGCAACAATCATACGGAAGTAACAATTACACAGTATTCATAAAGAAAGCTGTTTTCTTAAGGTTTCTGTAAGAACAGTTGCTGAAACAGATTTCAAGGTATTAAAGTAAAATGCAGTAAAAAATTCAACAGTAATTCAACTATGCAGTAAGGTGAATACAAATTTTATTAACACATATTCAATGTACATATAAATATGACACATCAATATTTTTGCATGTAAGCTTATTCTAGTCTTATTTCAGAAATTGTTCAAGCAGTTATCAAGCCACTCAGATAAAAACTTCTGTCAGTCTTTGAATTTTAACCATAGGGATTAGTCTTGTTAAAATTGAGGTATTTTTTAATACTTTGGAAGGTATTAGATTAATACAACTTCTCAAACATATAAAGATCAGTAACATAAATACAATTGATTGTCTATTTATTAACTAGATAATCTCTACATTTGAATAAAAATCTATTAATTGTAATAAAGGTGGAGGCATGGCAACTAAGTAGATTTTCAAATGTATTATTCTATAGAAGATAATGCAAAGGTTGGAGGTCAATGGATATAAATGAGAAGATGCTGTTTATTCCTGGATTAGTGAGTGTACACCAGGCCAATTTCTCTGATTCTTCATAATCTCCATACTTCTGTGCTACTGGGCAATAATTTTCCCAACCCATAGCCTCTTACTTGCAGCATTAAAAACCTATCCGATTCTCATTTTTTTTTTAATCACTGCAGCAGTCATGCAAAAACCGACCAAAGTTGATTTCTTTTTAATCTGCTCTGCTATAAATACAAACACTTGCTTGACAAGCAACCTAGACTTTGTTATCTTTTTCAGACACTATAAAATCCCCATGTATAACAGCTTGCAAGGATCAGAATAGAAATAGCATTTGAGAAAGTGCATAAGTGGAAGAAGTTGTGGCTCAATTACAATAAATGTAATGTCTACTCCCTAAAAGGGAAAATATAAACAGAAAACTATTACTTTAGGGAATAGTGTCTAGAAACTGGTGCAGAGCAATTGCCATAATGCTGTAAGAAATACTATGGAAAAGAACAAAGATTTGTCTTTTGAAAAAAAGTTTCATATAACCCTTTTAAATAACAATAATGAATTCTGACTCAAATTGTACAGAAAGGGACTCCCTTACCATATCTTAGGTAAATATTATATGGAGTGTATTTATCAATAAAAACTGGCAATCTTAGTTATCTATATAAACTTCACTTTCAGTTAACATGTTGTAATGAATATTTATATGGTTAATAATAAATATTTTTTTCTAATGAGAGTAATGTTTCTATCCTAATTGATAAACTTTCAAACGCTGGCTTTCTTTTATGTTTCTGTTTTAACAACCAAGCTTAGTTCAATTTTGGAGAGTTGTTTACACATCTATGGAACATATGCTAATATAGAATCCCATAGTATCTCATAGTGGAAGCTAATAAATAAAACACTTGACCTAAAAACAAAATTTGAATTGAGTCTCAAAGCATTTACTTATACTTTCTGCCATGGCTTGGACACTAGTCCTTTGCATACTGATAGTAACACTCTACGTAAATTTTCTAAATCCCAGGGACCTCCCATGCCTGACTTTAGAGCTTTATCACACACACACACAAAAAACACGCAGTACAAGGTCTGCCAGTAAGAGATGAAATATGTGTGCATTAAATTAATTTCATAAATTAGTTTAAAATGTTCAAAGATGTATTGAAGTTGAAGTATTCATTATTTATTCATTGTCAACATACTTAAAATATGACAGCTGATACTCATCCTTATCTACATTATAATTAATCTTTATACTTATGAATGATATATCTTCTCTAGAAAGACAACATATTACAATAAAAATAGACATTCGTATGCTTTGTGATATTTTCATTGACTAAAACGTAGCTTTGGGAAAAATTGACCGCCCTTGGATAGACCGAACTACTGGGTGCAATTTAATGTGGTAGAAGCGGTCCTTTTTGTGGAATTAGCAATTTGAGTACTCTAGTAATTTAAAAAAACATTGGTTTATTTCTATGCAAACTTTGTAGATTACTATTCCTTTAAAATGTAAACCCCATTTCCAAAAGCTAATTCCCTTTTAACCACTGCGGAGGATCTAAAATCAGCTATTTCCTACATAAGTTGATGTAGTAAGACACTCACTTTGTCTGCATCTGTGGCACTGACCAAACCCATGGTGGGTGGAGACAGGGGCAAAGTGACCTGGAGGAACTTGATCTATGGTGAAGCCCGGGAGTGCTCTCTTGCTGGAAGGATATGGACTGGAGGAGATTTGGAGGCTTCCTTGGGACCAGGAAACTGCTAGTATTCATCAATCTATGTTGTAAGTTTTTTCTCCCTGAATAAATTTCTATTTGGCCTATTTGTTTCTCCTGATCCTTATGAAACCATGATAGGCTTAGATATATCTACGTGTGCCTCTATACACAATTTTTTTCTGAGGAAAAAATTGAAAAAGAAATTGGGAGAGGGGAGACCTCATGTCTATTATTGCACTTTTTGTTCACTCACCTAAAATGAGAGTACCATAAGAATATGTGCTAGTATCTGTAAATAATCAGTGATTAAACACCTGCCATTTATTATGCTTGATGTCTCCACTTGAAACACAGTATTCATATAATACCAAGAACTCACTCCTCTTATGTAACAGTAATGACCAAAAGTGCATCTGCTTGCTCTAGAATGTAGGAATGTACCATCTGAGCACTTGTGCTTTCTGTCCCTTCTCCTTGCCATTCTCTTCTCCATCTTGTTACCAATTTATTTTAGCATGATGATGATCTCTGTGGAGATGTTACTAACCAATGATAATGTGCTTACATTTGCTATTCTTTCATATAGCATTTATGTTTTTTTTTCATAGTCCAAGCATTGTAGAGTTAACATGATGTTCCACCCACTCTATGTCTTATTAGAGTGAGTGAAATTTCATGAAGCAATGTGTGCTGGACTCCAACTATGATTTAGCACAGTGGTACTCAACCTTTCTAATCTTGGGACACTCTAAAACAGTACATGATCGTAACCCCACCCATAAACTTATTTTTGTTACTACTTCATAACTGTAATTTTGCAACTGGTATGAATCATAATGTAAATATTTGTGTTTGCCCATGGTCTTAAGTGACCCAAGAAAGGGCCTTTTAACTCCCAAAGGAGACATGATCCATAGATTAAGAATCACAGATTTATTCTATTCCATTCCTCAATTTCACTGAATTATTAAATTTTATTTATTGCAATCATCTGAGCTTATAATTAAGGAACTACTATCACACTCCCAGAATTCCCTACACTACTTATCTTTCTGTAAACTTCAATATCTATAAGTCAACTGTTTCTTATGTGAACTATAGTGTTATGAATAGGTTTTTCCTAGCAGCCTGGTCCCATCACTGCACCACCCCCAAATGACACTCAGAGATGCTTTATTAAATATAATTCTGTTGGCCTGTTACTAGTTTCTTATCAGTTAGCTCTGTCTTAAATATTAACCCATTTCTATTAATCTAAGTATTTCCACATGGTTCATCTTATGGGAGAGAGAGCCCGGCATACTACCCTGTAGGTCCTCTATCTTGAATCTTCTACTTCCTCTCTCCTCCTTGTCTCCTAGTCCCATCTATCTTGCTTACCTATTGGCCAACTGTGCTTTATTCATTAACCAACAAGAGAAACATATTTACAGAATGACATCTCTCATCATTACAGTCCTTTATTGCCTCACATATGAAATAGTATCTTACATCAAGTTGTCTGTCTAGCTTGCTCTGTGGTGCTATACCTACAACTGTCTGCAAGAGTTTGTGTCATGTTTTTCATGAAATGCTAGTCCTTTCAAAACAGTAACTTAACACTCCATTGTTATCACAGATTATTTGTTATTTCTTGTATGTCAAACAGTTTTGTTAATTTTTTTATCAATTTGTACTTCTTTTGGTGATTGTAGCTAGGTTAGGGGTGAGAGAATACCTGGTTCATTTGAAATTTAGAGAAGCATAAATTTGACTTCACATACTGTTTGACCACATATAGTCTTTGTGCTAGAGACCATTAGTTTGTAATTTTTCTTCAATAGTACACACAATTTTGTCCTTAAACAGCCAGGCTTCCAACATCAATGTGGGTTTAAGCATTCAAATATATTGTGTGCAAGGTCAAACTGAGAAAAAAAAATCAATAAATTCATTGATCCTTTTCCATTCTTTTCTCTTCCATTATATCCTAATCAATAAACCTTTTTCTCCATGTTTACTCGGAAAACTTTACTGAAGACAGCATGTACTTTTTGAAATAATTTTAGTAAGTGAATACAGTTACTTTTAGAATTCTTCCAATGTTTTCTCTTTCTTCATTAGTATATAAGTTTACATAACATTTAGGATGTTGCCAAACTGGACCATAATTCCTTAAATTCCAGAATATTGCTTCATAAGGATAGTCATTGTGACACCAGTTTACTGTTGTCCTAAATGAGTTACAGCATGTCATGAAATTTAATATTACATATTTGCATAACTGTTGTGGAAAGAATGATTTTAACTACAAGAGTTTTAAAGAAATGCTATTAAAAAGATGATGGTATCAAGAGTTAATGGGAACTTTCAAGGAACAGGAAATGAAGTGGAATCTTACAAACCCATAGTTACATCATTTCTAATAACTGTATAAATACCCTAAGATTAAGAGAGATAAATAAAAAGAAAAGGCATTAACAGTGGCAGCTGTTGAGACTGTGTCTCCAGGTTATGTTGACTATAGGTTAAATGACAAAGCCTGGTATGTCCCCATAGAATAAATAAAAAGTCCCTGTATATCCACAAATGAGAGAGAGTAGTACTGAATATAGGATGGATTAACGTCGCTTTGGCTGGTGAGAACCAGCTGGCTCATGAGAACCCAGACCCTATCAGATGTAAAAAATTAACCACAAGAGACAAAACCTGCATGACGCAGTAACTACTACGTATGCTGCCCATCAGGCACATTGTTCTACCTGTAGGTGTGCCTCCTAAGAAAAATTCCTTTGTAGCATTCAAGACTGCTTATGTTTTCAACAGTAGAGGTATAGATCAAAAAGGTAATTGCTACCAATGGGAAAGTTGAGGGAAGGAAGGGGCAAAAAATAAGAAACAAACTGGTAATTATGGTGAACCTTTTAAGAACTTAGGAAGTAAAAACTGGTTATAAACTATTTGTGCAAACCATTCAAACTGTATAATTAAAGACAGCTCAGGATTCCCATGGCCACTTGTTTGAACAACAGTAGTCACAGTCTCTTCTTGGTGTCAGCTTCACACATTTGTCCTAAGCCATTTAACCCATCTGTTGTAAGTCTCTCTCTCTCTCTCTCTCTCTCTCTCTCTCTCTCTCTCTCTCTCTCTCTCTCTCTCTCTCTCTCTCTGTGTGTGTGTGGGGGGGGGTGTGGGTGTGGGTGTTGGGGGGGAAGCCACAGCCCCAAGATGGCACCTGGCTGGATGCCAGGTAGTTCCAGCTTAGCTGTAAACAAGCCTTATTTGGAAGTGCTTGATGGATCTGGTGTGCTTCCTCCTTTTGTGGCCTGTCTGGGATCACCAGGTGGCATGAGCTGATTGGACTGTGAGCACATTTAAGGGCTTGCTGGGGCTGGGAGTGGTGTAAGCTGATGAGAGAAGCAGTGTAAACTGATGAGAGAAACAGAGCAAGCTGATGGGAGAAGCTAAGCTGATGGGAGAAGAGGAAGCTGATGTTCAATGATCCTGAATAAACTGCTTGAAGAAGAGTTGTTGTTGCGTGTTTCCTTGCTGACTGGTAAAGACGCGCAACATGTGTGTTTGTGTGTGTGTGTGTGTGTGTGTGTGTTCTGTGTGTGGGTAGCTCTAAAAATAATTCACAATTAATGCATAACTTTTTAAAATTTTAGATCAGCAATAGAAATTAGAAAAGTTTTTCTATGGTCTCCCTGCATGTTTTTTTTTTTTTTTTTTTTTTTATGAAATGGCTAGCATAAGATTGGTGGAGGAAGTATTTGGCAAAGTTCTTCAGAGCCACATCATGCTGGCCAAATTAGCAAGACATAGACAGATAGATGTAGGAGGTGTACAATTCCAAGTTGATCTGGCTGTTGATGGCAGCCTCCGTGTCCTGGTGGTAGTTCTGGTGCGCTTGCAAGGGAGATATGGTGGTCAGGGCGGTGTTGGTCATGACTGCAGTGGGTGCAGTGGCGATACTTCCTCCACCATTCTCATGAGGAGAGGGCACACACTGAGAAACTGAGGAAGTTCCAAAAGCAATGAGGCGGCCAAATCTTCCTGCAGAATATCAGAAAACCAGACGGTGATGACAGGGAGAGCAGGCTGAACGCAATGGAGTGTGCATTGCACTTGGAAAAGAGTGTGAATCAGTCACTACTGGAACTGAACAAACTGGCTACTGAAAAAATGACCCCCACTTGTGTGACTTCATTGGAGACATGTTACCTGAATGAGTAGGTGAAGTCCATCAAAGAACTAGGTGACCACGTGACCAACTTGTGCAAGATGGTAGCCCCTGAATCTGGCATGGTAGAATATATCTTTGTCAAGCACACCCTGTGACACAGTGGGAGTCAAGCTGACTTCCCCAAAGCCACCAGTGACAACACTGGTCCATGAGGCAGTGCTTGCATGTTGGGCTGCCATTACCTTTTCTATAAGTGGAATCAAAACATCCGTTTAAGATCTTTCATTTGTACCATTTCTTCAAATAAAGAATTTTGGTACCCCCAGCCCCCACCAAAAAATAAAAGAGGAAATGGCCATCATTATTGCTCCTAGTTCAATCTCATAATCAATAAAGATTTTTTGTTTTGTTTTGTATCTTAAAATTAATGCTTCTTGTATGTTGTTGGTCATTCATAGGCTTCCAGATTAGGAAAGTGACAAGTCGATGTCAAAATTGTGTGCACATTTACAGCTGAGGTTGAACCAAATTATTCTACAATCTTTACTTTCAGCTGCAAACTATAAAGAGTTCAGCTCTTTCCAATATATGCCATGTTTTTCACATTTTTGTGTGAGCTTGTCTCTGTGATTTCACTGTTCAAATATGGTCCCCGGTTACAGTGTTTAAACACTATTCTGTTTTCCTTGACTTTAAACACTTATGCTATACCACACAAAGAAAATGCATGCTTTTGAAGCTTTATCCAGGCATCTATTATGATACTGTGATTAACTGTAGAATCCATGATATCAATCAATAATATATAATGAATAAGGTATCCTAAAACAGACTTGTGTATATATTGATCAAGGCTACAGATTGATAGTTCAAGAGAAATGTTTCACAGAGGAACAAAGGCTAACATTAGTTAATTTAAAATTATGGTTGCTATAGGAAAAGGAACTGTGAGTAATGACCAAATGCAGAAATTTGGTAAGCTGGCCCACAATTTAACAATGAAGAAAAGGAGATAAAGGAGTAATAAAGGAACTATAGAATACTTTGTATATAGCTTGGTTTTTCTTACATTAATATGTGAGGAATAATGAGCCACTTCTGCATGGTCACAGATTTGAAAACATAGTCTCACCTAATAAGAAAGCAGAAGAAATATTTAGAGCTAGTCATATAATTTTCTGTTACAGAGTAAGTGGATATTTTTCCTTTCCTGTTGAAAGAAATGAAGTCATTTTATAAAAGAATCAAAGGCAGATGGGTGATATCTTTTTATGCTTGTCATCTTTGAGAAGAGGATAAGCTTTGCAGTCTTCTTCAGATTTGGCTATGAGTAGGCTTGTTGATGAGTAAGAGACTTGGAAGGAAGGTCTGATACAGAATTTGCTTTGACTGTTTTCTCTGTTAACAATTGATTTTTATTTATATATTTATTTATTTATTTATTTATTTAGTTATTTAATTTAGTTAGTTATTGGTGCTTTCAAGTGCTTTTTAATCTTGATTCTTGTGCCTGAGTTTGAAATTAGGGGACAGTAGATATTGAACTAATTTACATTAGCCTTAGGAAAGTGCCTCTTCCCCTTTTCTACAAATTTAATTAGCATTTTATAGTGATCCATTTTCCTAGATTCTTGCTTTGGTTCTGTCTTCACCATCAGCAATTTTTGGTTAAGGGAGATGCATCATTAATTCCCTTTGAAGGAACCTAGTGTGTGAACTCTAGTAATCTCCACTAATTTTGCCACTCATCATTTTCTAAGAGTAAGTGTCTTCAGTTCCCTACATCATAGGAAGTAGTGCGTCCATAACTCACTAGCCCTTGTCTTTTTATAACAATATTGTAACTTTCTGAACTTTTGACCTGTAAGAATATTTGTGGCCTCAATGAACTGATATATTTGTATGTGAATTATGGTTAACATTTTGTAAAAATACTTGAATGGCATATAATAATCTTTTAAGTCTATTGTAAACATGTTTAAAATATCACAACCTTTATTATTGAGAGGGACTGATGATGCAAAATCTTTGAAGCTCTGTAGAAGGAGGGATGAAGCTATTTCTAGACACTTTTTTCCTAAGAATATGCTCTAAAGGTTGTTTTCCCAGATACTTATTCTCCTGTCAATACAGGTTTCTATTTGTCTGAATTACATGCTTTGGTTTCTTGGCTTGAAATTGAAGACATGACAGACATAGCTTTCAAGATTTCCTGTGGCTATTAAATTGGTAATCTGTTATACACAAAACACATTGGCACTCCTTGAAAATTATTATCTCAGCTTCAGGACCTAAGATGAAAGCTTACAATTGATCCTGCTTCTGGTATGCAAAGAAAAGGACAGTGCCCACAATATTCTGTGGGTCCAATAGTAGAGATCACAGTGATAGGTCCTTTCTTCACCATCATATATGTTTTCTCTAGCTATGAAGAATGAAGTCTTTGAGTGAAGAAATTGGGGAAGATATCAAAACAAAAACTTTCATATTCATTGATAATCAAGATTAACATGGTAAAAATTTTCATCCCACCAAATACAATCTACATATTCAATTCAATCATAATTAAAATCCTAAATAATCCTTTATAGTTCATGGTAGACCAATACTCAACTTTGTATAGGAAAGGAAAAACAAAACAATATATTGAAAACAATCTGGTACAGTAAAAGAATGTCCATAGGTATCACCACCCCTGATTTCAAGGTTTACTATAGACTTATAGTAGTAAAACCACATATTATTCACATAAAAACAGACAAGTGGCTCAGTGGATTTGAATGTGAGACACAGACATAATTCCACACACCTATGCACACCAGATTTTTGATAAAGAAGCCAAAATTATATTATGGATAAATGAAAGCATTGTCAACAAATGTTGCAGGTAAAACTGGATGTCAACATGTAGAAGAATGCAAACAGATCCATATCTATCACCCTTATAAAAGTCCAGCTCAAATGAATGAAAGACCACAACATGAATCCAGGACACTGAACCCAACAGAAGAAAAAGTGGGAAATAATCTTGAGCACATTGGAACAGAAGACAATTGTCTGAGCAGGAGACCAATAACCTGTACACTAAGATCAGTACTTAACAATGAATAAAGAAGCCTCATAAAAATGAAAAGTTCTTTAAGGCAAAGTCATTGTCAATATGGCATCTCAGATGTTCAATCATACCATGAGGACATTTGCTCAACTATGTTGATACTGTCTTCATTTATAATAACCAGAACCTGCAAACAATCTAGATGCACTTCAACTGTGAAATGAATAAAGAAAATGTGGTTATTCACACAATGGAGTATTATTTAGTTGTTAAAAACAAGGAAACCAGGAAATATGAAGGCAAATGAATGGCACTAGAAAAAAAATATTCCTCAGTGAAGTAACCTAGAAAGGCAAATGAGGTATGTACTTACTCATAAGTGGATTTCATTTGTAAGGGATAACTATTCTACATTCCACAAATCCATAGAGACTTGATAACAAGGAAAGTTCTTCAAGGATAATGTATCTCCCAGGAAATGGGAAATAGGAATGATTTCATGAGTGAACTCTGGGGTGGGGTCAGAACCTAACAGATGAGGTTTGGGGATATAGAGGGGAAGAGTACTAAAATCAACTACTAAAAGAGATGAGAATATCAGAGTCTGTTAAAAACCTGCTGCAAGGGGATCTCCCAAGAATCTACAGGATGATTCCAGCTAAGACTCCCAGCAATAGAGGATATTTAGCCTGAACTGGCCATATCTATGACTAGGCTTCAAGTTGAAAAAATGTGAAATCAACCCAGCCACATAACCTTTAACATACAGTCTATCATGCCTATGGGATGTGTTGAGTTAAGGATGGCATAAATATTGAGAGAGTGACCAACCAAAGACCAGTTAGCTTAAAACCCATACCAGGAAGGTAAAGCCATCCCTGAAACAGCCTGGTGCAGGGGACCCAGAGGCTGGATAACACAAAGACATAGGATAAAACCAAATATGACTGGAGGAAAAAATGTCAATGAAATAGTATCTAATGATTTTCTGCTATACTCATAGATTGGTTCCTATCTCAACTGTCATCAGAGAGGCTTCATCCAGTGTAACACGAGTACATAAATTACCCAGAGACTAATATTGGGGTTCAAGCTTCAAGCTGAATATAATAACGACAAAGCAGCTAACTACTAGCTTCTTACCTCTATTTCAGGCTGAATGGGCTGGTCCAAACACTAACTCTTTACCAAGTCTCACATCACTGCCTCTCCTCAAACTACCGGGAGAATGAATGTCTCACTGAGACCTTGCTTCTGTCTTATATACTTCTCTAATGTTGGGATTAAAGGTGTGAGCTATAATTCTCCTTTATACTGATTCACTCTTGTGCAGGTCCTGGTGGCTTGGACTCACAGACATCTGTCTATCTCTGAATCCTGAGTCCTGGGATTAAAGGTATGTACAACCAACCAGTAGCTTCTAGCTACTGTGATTCCTCAGTCAACTTTAATAGATCTTAAATAGTGTATCATTATAATCCAGCCAACTGTTGGAAACAGATGTAAACCCATAGCAAAATAATAGCCAAGCTCTGAAATCCAGTTACAGACAGGATGACCAGGCTGAGGAAACTCACAAAAACTGCCCTTAAATGCCCTTCACTGATAATGAAATTTATGACTACCTTATATGCTATATGCCATTCTAGAGCCTCCATCTTAAAGCTGATAGAAGCAGAAGCAGATACCTACAGCTAAACACTAAGTTGAATTCTTGAAATTCAGTTGCAGACAGAGAGGAGTGATGAGTAAAGGGTCAAGAACAGGCTAGAGAAAACGAAACTGCTGACCTTAACAAAGGGGAGCTCATGGACTCTAGTCTGATAGCTGGGAAACCAAAATAGGACTGACCCAGATTCCCTGAATGTGGTGTTAGGAGGACTGGGAAGTCTATCGGGCCTCTGGTAGTGGATCAGTGTTTTTCCCTAGTATAGGAATGAACTTTGTGAGCCCATTCCACATAGAGGAATACTCCCTCAGCCTAGACATATGGGGGATTTCCTGGACCCTGCTCCAAATGATGTGACAGACTTTGAAGACTCCCCAATGGAAGTCCTCACTCTTCCTGGGGAGCAGAATGGGGATTAGAGGGGTGAATTGGGAGGACAGTGGAGGACGGGAGAGTGAGGTAATTGGAACTGATATGTAAAACAAGCTTGTATCTACTGAAATGAAGAAGAGGAATGCTTGCCTCTCCTATTCTTATTTTTTTATTTGCTAGATTATAACTTGGAATTCCAGTAGCACTGAGCCATGTAATAAGGTATAACCACATGGTATTCAGCAGGACCATTAGAGAATAACATCTGCTACACAAATTAACTCACTTTCCAGAAGCTATTCTAAAAGTGTAATCCTCTACATTCAACATCTGTTAGAACTCTGAGGAAACAGAATTCTAGCAAGATCCTCTGACTATCCCAGCAATGAGGTATGCTCTATGTTTATGGTCATAGGTGGCATTTCCTCCTTGATTTTCATTTTCTCTAATGCTTTCAAGAATAGGGTCATACAGGTATTGTAGGCTGCAGTGTATGTTTTCTAAAAACAGAGAAACCGTGGTTTGTCAACTTAATGAAATTTACTTTAGACAGTTACAGTGCAATGTCATTACTCATCTGTAGGGTGTCACTCTGAAATTCTCTCCATCCTGAGTGTGATACTGGGTTCCAAATAGTAATTGCTTAATATTCCATTATAGCCACAGAGTTGTACACTGTGCCAATGAGAAAATTTCACTGTTAGTGTACTTATTGAGACATTAAGAATTGAGCAAATTGTGGACAACTAATTGTAGAGAGCTGCGAAGTGATGCGCCTTAAAGATGGCGCTGGATTCAGCCTTCCACCTCCCCAAGGGTGAGCGCTCTCTGGTTTAAACAAGCCCTTATTTCCTTAAGTCTGTTCAGCCTGTCTGCTTCTGCGTTAGAGTAGCCTATCTGCAGGGTCCGCGTAGCTCACTGGGGTTGGTTAGCACATGGGTATTTAAGCCTGTTCAGGGGTCCCCTGGGCTCTTGCGGGTCAGCGGAAGCATGTTCAAGGATCCTCATTAAAACTGCATGAAGAAGATTGTTATGCCGGCTTTCCTGCCAGCTGCAGCCTGTTCTGCCGCCATGGTCCAGCCGCCACGTGAGCCCCAAATGACATTCAGAGACTCTGTATTTGATATAATCCTGTTGGTCAATTACCATTATTGTTTTTGGGCTAGCTCTGTCTTAATAATTAACCCATTTCTACTTATCTAAGTATTTACACGTGGTATTCTTATACAGGAGCTGCGGCCAGGGTCTTCCTTCCTCCCGGTCTACATCCTGACTCCTCCAAACTACTTCTTCTTTCCTCCTTCTATTCTCCTATCCCTGCCAATCTAGTTTCCTATTGGCCAACAGGGCTTTATTAGTTAACAAGTATGAGAAACATATTTACAGAATAACATCTCCCATCATCTCCTCTTTTCTGTCTAAAATAAAAAGAATGGTTTTAACCTTGACATAGCAAAATGTATCATACAACAGTTATCAAATTAGAATCACTGTTAACAATATTTAGTCCATTAACATTTTGTAAGACTTAAAGAAAATATCATATCATATCATTGTGAGTCTAAAGTCCTACATGCAACTTATCTTTAATCCTAACCAAGGAAAATTATAACCATGACTATCTGTCTTCAAATCCATCAAAGACCACAGAAGGATAATATATAAACTATAGAAATGTCAGAGATAACTCATTGCCTAGCCAGTCATCTGAATTTCATCTGTAAAGTTCCATCTTCAGCCCATAGGCCATAGTGTGTCTGGCAGGCTCTTCAGCAAAGCAGGAAACTTTAAACTGTCCACTTGAATGGGCAGTTTTTCAGTCATTTTTTCTCTGTGTCCTGCAGAATGTCTGGCTGCCTTTACCATGAATGAGGAATCCTGTAGCAATGTCCATCTTGAATCAGCAGTCACATTTTTCTGGGTCCTGCATGTCCAGTTTCTACAACATAAAGTCAAACAGTCCATAAGAGCAGTACCTTGCCCAAATGGCCAGTCTTGCCATATTAGAAGCAAACTCCATAATGTGTTTCTTCGATGTCCATCTTTCATTCTGATGCAGATGAGGTTACCTGGAGCAGTTGTGCCTCACTGTCAAGAAAAACCCTAAACCATTGTAAATGCCATGTTCTGTAGGTCTTTGAAAGGTTTGAAGAATGCCTATTCATCTCAACTACATCTCTGCATATCTAGAAATCCTAACAAACTTAACTATAATTTCTCATTATCATAGGTAATTATCTATTATCTGTGTAAAATATACATTACATTACATTCTAAATGAACTATATAAACACAATACCTAAACAAGAGGAGAAATACATATAATAAAATTGACCTTAAATTGTATCAATAAAAAAAAATCCATTCCAAAGCAAAGTATTCATATCTATACCACAATTCCCTATTTACCTTTAAAAAGATTGCTTGTGGTTATAGCCATTTATAACCAAGCCCATTTAAATGAAAACAAACATTTATGAACAATATTTGGGAATTTGGGCGTCGTACTTTCCAAACTACTTCCTGCTGGTTGAGGGCACTGTCATGGGGGATCCTAAGAAGATGCATAAATCTTGGTTGTAGACATTGCTTCAGGGGGTCTTGCTTGATCAAATCATATTATTCTGGAAGAAATCCATAGTTTTTCATTTTCTGTGGAAACAAAAATAGAAATCCTTTTCCCCAGTAACTTGTTCTTAGGCTTAAATTTTGGAGTCAAAGCATTTTTAAAATATATAAATTGAATTAATCCAGCAGCATTTCTTTTATCAGTAGTTGTTATTTTCTCAGCAATCAAATATTTTAAGACAACAGAATCACATATAGTAACCAAAATTTCTCTGTGCTTTTCATCTTTACATCGATTTTTTATTGCTCTATTTGTTCTACTTCTATTTTTACATATTTTGAGACAGGGTTTCTCTGTGTAACTTTTATCTGTCCTGGAATTCCCTCTGTATACAAGGTTTACTTTGAAATCACAGAGATCTGTTTGCCTCTGCCTCTCAAGTGATGGGACTAATGGCATATACCTCCTCACTGATCCATTCTACTTTTTTTTTTTAAACCATTTTATCCTGTTTCTTTTTCTCCCAAGCCAGTGTATTTTTTAAAACACAGTGTAAACCTTCATTGCAGCTCTCATATATACCAGTGAATTGTTAGCAGAGCTCTTAAAAAGCAAGGCCGTTTTTTGCCGCTTATGCTAAATTTGGAAACCTCCCTTAAAGGAGCCGTGCAAATCTCTGTCTACAGCAAAACAAATCCAACCGAGAAAATGCTGCTACCAAGAGGTCTTGTTAGTCTCTGTTCTTTTGTTTCTAAATACTATTTTTTTAAGCTTTTGTTAAGTTTTAAATGAAAGTTCTTGATCCCACTTCTGACACCATTATGTTAAGGCAGGATTTTCCCGCAGGCAGCAGTTGGTCCTGCTGCCATGGTCTGGCTGCACGTGAGCCCCAAATAACATTCAGAGACTCTGTATTTTATATAATACTGTTGGCCAATTACAATTATTGTTTATGGGCTAGCTCTGTTTTAATTATTAACCTATTTCTACTTATCTAAGTATTTCTACGTGATCATTTTATCAGGGAGCCTCAGTGGGCATCTTCCTTCCTCAATGCTCTACATCATGACTCCTCCCAACTACTTCTTCTTTCCTCCTCCTGGTCTCCTAGCCCCACCTATCTTGTTTCCTATTGGCCATAGGCCTTATTATTTAACCTGTATGAGAAAAATATTTACAGAATAATATCTCCCATCAGAAGATCTTCCCCGAGGAGCATCTTCATTGCTGGCAGGGGTTAGGTGCTGCACAAATGGTGGCCCTTATGGAAAATTTTTCAGATCAGAACTTCTTGCAGTCAGGGCAGCACTGGTTATGTTCCCAAGGTATGTTTGGACCAAATTAAGGCCTTAGGTAAAGAGTCAATAAGGTCTCAGGTAAGGAGCACTGAAATTCTGGGTTTGGATTAAGCTAAGGCCCTTGGTAAAGAGGCAATAAAGTCTCCAGTAAGGAGCAATAAAATCCCAGGTAAGTTGGGACCAATTTGAAGTTCACAGAAATAAGAGGAAATAAAGTCTCAGTCATTGAGCGAGAGGTTCTAACAAACTGAAAGTAAAATTTTCAAAATGGGGACTTCTCAGTCTCATCCAATTTTTCTGGCTCTTCAGAAGCTACTTTTGTCAAAGAAAATTAAAATATAGAAGAGCACACTAGAAAGATTCCTGAGCGAATCTGATGCCATTGCACCTTGGTTCTCAGTTTCTGGAGACCTCACAGTAGCATGCTGGAACAAGTTAGGCAGGGATCTTGATTTGCTTGGGAACAAGGGACGCTAAAGTCTGGAGAGTGACCTGTTTGGAAGTTAGTGCATAGCTGTATCGAAGACCAGAGGTACTGTAAAGAGGCGATGGAAAAAGGGAAATCTGTGCTAGAAATGTTACAAGAAGAAAGATCAGAAGAGGTTAAGAGCACAGAAGAGTCAGGTATGGACGAAACAGATTCTGAGGAAAAATTACAAGCCCTCATATAAAAAGTTTAGAAACAATCCCTTAAGGGGCAGAGAGGGAAGAAAAAGGAGAAATGGCTATGTGGAGAGAGGAGGGACCCTCCTGGAACAATGCCTTCGGCGCCTTCTCCTAATCAGAGTAGGAATGGTGAGGTCTGGAAAGCCATACGAAATGACTAGAGTCTGGCTTATCCAGTTTTCCAGGATGCCCAAGGAAATAGATATGAGGAGTCTCTAGACTTCAAGGTCATCAAGGCTTTGGCTGAGACTGTGAGAATATATGGAATTTCAGCTTCTTTTACTGTAGCTCAAGTTGAAGCCATAAATAGGTATAGCAGGACTCCTACTGATTGGGATGCGCTGGCTCGAGCATGTGTAAGCCCCGGGCAGTATCTGGATTGGAAAGCCTTTTTAATAGAGTATGCCAATGAACAGACTGTAGCTAATCTGGCAGCTGAAAAAGCAACATGGGACAGGGACATGTTGCTAGGACAGGGACGCTTTGCATTTCAACAGACAGGATATACAATACAAGTTTTTGAACAAGTAAATCGGATTGCCATAAAAGCATGGAAGTCATTACCCAATAAGGGAGAGGTGAGTGGTAACCTCACTAAGATGCTGCAAGGCCCAATGGAACCATTTTCAGATTTTGTGGCCTGTTTGGTAGAGGCTGCAGGGAGAGATTTTGGCATTACAGCAGCCATAGTTGCAGTTATCTCTTTTGCAGTTGTGGATTCAGTCACGCCTGCCATGGCTATGAGCACATCGGTGCAGACAGCCTGTAAGCTAAATGAGTTGTCCAAGAATGTGGCTACCACCTTGGATGCTCAATCCACAATCAGTGCTCAACTAAAAGGAGGTTTAATGATTGTAAACCTAAGAATTTCTCTGGTGCAGGAGCAAATATACCTTGTGGCAGCTGGCCCATTTGGGATGTGACATGAAATATCCAGGCTTGTGTGTTACCAGCATTCAGTATGAGAACTTTACATGTGCTGCTAATTTGTCATGACAGTTGTCTATCTATCTTTTAGGAATGATAAAGCTGCCAGTGGCCATCGTTGCAGTAAATTCAACACATGTGGATGCGGGACTGGCTGCCGGATTGTCATCCTGGTTCCTGTTGCCATGGATCATCTGAAAGAGTGGGCGTGAATGGGAGCCATGGCTGTCCTCTTGTTGCTTATCTCCTTCATGGGCCTATGGTGCCTTTGCAAGATGAGGTTTGCTCAGAAGCAGCATGCAGCTATGTTTGTCCAGGCATTTACAGCCATTGAGGCAGGACAGTCTCCTCAATCATTACTCACAGTCATGAACAAGAATTTATCCTTCACGCTCAGGTTGTATGGCTTAGCACTGCACTCCGAGTTAGCTCTGGAAGTGAGCAACTCCAAGAAGGGCAAGTCTGGTTGCATGTGGGTTGGTGTCTGTTGTCCCACCTCCAGGGAAAAAGATGCGTGATGGGTGTGGCACTGACTTGTCTGACTACCAGGATTCAGGGTAATTACAATGTCCACTGCTTTACTGGAGACCAGACCACTACCCTTGCCTGTTGCATTATTCAAACAAAAAGGGGGAACAGTAGAGAGCCGCGAAGTGCTGCGCCTTAAAGATGGCACTGGCTTCTGCCTTCTATCTTCCCAAGGGTGAGTGCTCTCTGGTGTAAACAAGCCCGTATTTGGTTAAGTCTGTTCAGCCTGTCTGTTTGCGCGTTAGAGTAGCTTATCTGTAGAGTCCACGTAGCTCACTGGGGTTGGGTAGCACAAGGGTATTTAAGCCTGTGCAGGGGTCCTGCAGGCTCTTGCAGTTCAGAGGAAGCATGTTCAAGGATCCTGATTAAAACTGTATGGAGAAGATCTTCCCGGATATGCCTCTTACTTGCTGGCAGGGGTTAGATGCAGCACAACTAATTACTACTGACTTAATATCAGCATATGTAGAATCAAGAACACTCCATCCAACAGGGTTCCTTACCAACAATAGGCAGCATCAGAGGGGATAGACTTGGTTGAACAACATAAGAAGACTGATAATATTGGTTCCATGAGGCTCCTTATTACCATATTCCCCTTTACTAGGCTGTTGGGTTTTCCTAGTTATTTTCCAAAAGCAATAATCTTCTTAAAATATATTAAGATCATATCACACCTCTGTAACTGCATAATAATATGGCTCCCTTCTGCTTTCTGCCTCATTGTTCATGAATTCTCAAAGGCTGTACTGCCCACAGTTGATAACAGAAGAACACCCCCCCCAAAAAAAAACCCAAAAAACAAAAACAGCAACAAAAAGAAAAACCAGGTGCTTGGAAAGACTATATTAACTTTTCTTATCATGGTTTCAATACTCATCCCTAGTCAAATGCTCCCTTTCTCCCTAAACAAAAGGATTAGACATTCTGCTGTCAATCAACTATTATTGTTTCTTCTACTACATACAGTTTCTCAGCCACTGCCCTCTAATGTCTTATACCACTTTTGTGTAGCATATGTCTAAAAGAGTTAGATGTCAAATTCCATCAAAAATTTCATTTACATGGAAGAGCATACTTATAAATACCCAGGAGTATTTAGTGTTAATAAGTTACAAACCACAGGTAAGTGATAATATCAAGTCTTCTATGAATGCTGTCTGATTGAAGTAATTTACTGGAAGATTCTCCATTACACAAGTAAATATTTCACGATGGTCGGCATGTGCTAATGTGCTGTTCATAGATAAGGCTTACAAATACCCATGAATACATACATACATTCATACATACATACATACATTTCTTGGTTATCATGAGTAAATAAAGGTTTACAAGATACTATCCCTGCCTGTTGACCAAATAATAAGTGATGGATGCTGTGCAGGGGCAGTCAGTATCTTCGGACATGTACAAAATGATTAGAATGAAAGGCTACATTTGATAGTTTCATACCAAGTTATATGGATGACGTTGGCTAAATTTAGTGGAACACAAGACCAAAAAAAAAAAAAAAAAAAAAAAAAAAGATGTGAACACCATAAAGAACCTGTGGGGATATGTTTACAAGAATCAACAACAAAAAAGGGAAAGGGAAGGGAGAAAAAGTATAATATCTTACATACATGTAGGTAAATATTAAAGAAAATTTAATTAAAAAATAAAGGGAAATGCATACCTTTAAGATTGCATTTGAGGCAAATTTATTTCCTGTAGTAATGTACATTGAGGGAAAAGTTCTGCTAGGTTGAATATTCAAAAAGATGATAAGGGAGATAAATAATAAACAAACAAACAAATAAATAAATAAATTAGAAATAATGCCAGCTGGGTTGGAAAAAGAAATGAAATGGTCTTCGTACAGTCAAAATCCCAACACAAATATTAATGTTTAAAGAAGAAAACTAATTATTAACACTTTTATCAGAGCCCTGGAAATGATGGAACATTTATTTTCAAAGTAAAAACTTTTCACTTGTAAAACAAAATGCCACAGTAGAAAGAAAGCAATAGAGCTTAGGCTTCAGGGAAAGAGAGAAGAGAGAGGTCTTTAAAAGGGGACTCAATGAGATTTAAAAACATGCCACAGCTTGTCAGGTCCCTGTTATCCATTAAGAGATAACTGCACAAAATGCTGCCTCTCATCCTTTGTATCCTCAGTCTGCTAACATTTAATATTTCAACCTGGAACTTGGTGACACATTGTACCAATTATTAAAGCTAAAAGCAAAACAGATGGAAGAATGTGTAGAAGAGTACTTTCAATCCAACACAGAATTTTGCCATTTCCTAACTTTCTACAATATTTTAAAACTAATTTGGGGGCATATGGGAATGGATAGTCTAATAAACTAGTGAGCAATTGAATCTACCCTTTACCTATCTCCAGTGCTGTTGTTTCCTTGAATATAAAGACAGTTTATTTCTTTGGCAATATAAGTAGCTAAAGTTTATTACTTTCAGGCAAAAGTGTATTCTTTTATATGAACACTCTTCTTATCAAATATGCCTCTCCATCTAGACCAGTCATTGCATCCACAGTAAAATAAAAAAATCTATGTTCTGATTTTATTTACTACTACAAAAGCTTCTGTCTTGGATTCAGCTTTGGTGTGCCTGCCATCATCATTGCCTACCTTACTTACAGAAAATGTTTTGGTTAAACTCACCAGTGTCTCTAATTTAGCAATTATGTGAGCTCCACTTTCTACACAGTAACCAGAGATCACTTGTAAGTTATATTTGCAGCTTATGAAGGTTTAGTTTAATCCCAATTGAGAATCATAAATAAAAAATACATAAATCTGTGATCTATTTGATGGCTATCTCTTGAAAAACAAACATCATGCTGTAGAAAACTCACCAATGTATGCATTTTCCTGTAGTTGCCAGCCTCCAAGACCTTTAGTTCTGACTCAGTCCAAAAACAGTTCGTTAGTTCTGTATTATGATCCTCAAAAATACAGTTATGTCAGTCAGAAAAGGAGCACACAGACATCAGAGAATTGGTCTTCCCGGAACCACTTGCAGTTGATTGACAGGGTTGATTGACATTTCCTGTATATTCTTAAATACACACAGGGAAAAGCCCATGTGCAAAAGCACAATCAAGAGAAGAAATGCAGATGTTTCCTGCATCATTTCATGATCATCACATTTCAAAAAAAGAATTGGGAAGAATCACACTAAGTCATGCTTAGGTGTGATCTCCTACATTAAGATGTTAATAGTTTAAAGATTAGCTTCATGTACAATACATCAAAGCTAGAATACACTTTTATTTTTACCCAAATTACATGATGTAGGTTTGTGATCAGCAGAGTGGAGAAAATATTTAGTACAAACATATCTAACTAGTTACATATAAACAAACAGCCAAATGCAAAGTTTCTTTTAAAATTATGCATCATGTGAGATAATGGATGTGACACATTAACTCAAAATGATTTGGTGAAAATCATATGTACTAAGAATTTTGCTTCCTGTATTTACATAATTTAGTACAAATATGAGAAGTTCCACTCTAGACATTTAGACCAATGGCTAGAATATTAAATTTTATTAGTATCTATCACTACTTCCTCTTACTGCTTATTCACAACAGGAGATAATAAAAAAAAATCCCCATATGCACATTAAGTAAAATATTAACTACATCTTAGAGTGTTATATTAGATGTTGGAATTAAGAAAAGCATTTAGAGGGCTAGAGAGATTATCAATTAGTCACAACATTAGCTGCTCTTGTAGAAGTTCCTTTTGTCAGTTTTCAGTATCCACAGTGTCTCATAGCCAACTATCACTATTGTTCCTAATGATCAGATGCCCCCTCAAATTCACAGGATCAGGTAAACACAGGGAAAACAGACATAGAAGTATTTACCTTCTTCTATTTTATATTCTCAACAATTTAAGTAATATCAAATGTAATTTTAGAAATACAGTTAAAGAATATGATGGTGTTGATACTTAGGTGTCACATATAGATTAGGATAAATTTCTGTTCTCCACTTGTTTAAATATTAAGTCTCAAATAGTAGTGTCCATTTGTTGTAGTAGCAACAAACTTCAAGGAATCCCTTTTTTGTGAGAATGTACTTAATGTCTAACTATGGGAGTTTTCTTTTTCATATACAAATATATTAAATGGGCAAAATGTAGTGACATAGTGATACTATATTTCATTTAATTTAAAATGGGTAATGAATTTACTGATTTCTTGAAAACCTCTTAAAAGACATTGAAAAAAAATAAGATATAAAATCCGCAGGTGTGTGAGAAAGATTTGGGGTCTTTTTTGTTTTCTTAACTCTTGTTCTTAAAGATGTGACATCGAGTGTAATGCCATACTAGATCATTATCTTTCTACTTTTTTCATAGTAAGGTTCATTATTAACAATAGTATATCATGTGATCTTGAGAAATAATATAAAAGGACCAAGGCTAGGCTTAGTGAGTGAGCCTGGGATTCTTCTCATATGCATCATTTTCTCACTTGTGACAGCATTATATATTATTTATACAGAGCCTGTACATATTATATTAATGCCAACTTGACACAAGTTAAGAGTCATTGGAGAGGAGGAAGTCTCCATTGAGAAAAAGCTTCCATAAGATCAGGCTGTAAGACTTTGAAAATACCTGGGCTCTTGGCTACCACCTGAGGCTATGTGGGCATATAAGGATCATGCTGCAGCCAGGAACTTACACACCTGTGTGACCTGTGCTGCCATAAGATTCCATGGTGATGTCTTCTCCAGGATGAAGCTGAGGGACATGTTTGGGTCTCTGACCCTATTGTAGCCAGGGTCTCTGTTGATATCCTGGTTCCTGATACAGTTGAGGGCCATGCTGGTGCCAGAGTTCTGGACTGCCACTTTGGGCCATGTTGGTGTCCAAGGAATATCCTGCTGTGGAAGTAAAATGCAAATAAACCCTTTTCTTGCCAACTTGCATTTTCGTCACAGGGCTTCACTGCAGCAAAAGCAACACTAAGACAGTAGCCAAAGAGCTAAGTGTGAAAGTGTGTAACTAGATTAGCCAAAGTCTAGACTCAAGTGAACGTCACAGGGATAAAGCAAGTTCTTGTTATTTGTGAGATTATGGCTGTCTCATTTTCAAGGGTTGTTCAAAACCATGAACTGATAGTTGTTCAATTTTGTCACCCAAGACAATGAAAAAAAAAATAATCACCCTAAAATGATTGTATGGAGCTGTGAGTTCTGACAAATGAGGATGTTATCAATTACAATATGCCATTGTAATTTTTTAGTGACATCTAAGACAACCTTGTGTATCATCCCTGCAGATGCTTTAGTACAATTCCTGCAACACCTTGATTCCTGCAGTAATCCTTCTAGTCATTCTGACTCAGCTGAGTGTTGACCAAACTTCCACGCCTGCTTATTTCACACACTATAAGGACACTTTATTTTTTTTCCCAGTCATCAAATGAGTTTTAATTAGAGAAAGTACAACAGTGGAGCAATGGATTCTGTTGCTTGGGAAAGAAAGAAATGTGAAAGATAATTTCTCCCATCCTTACTTTGCTCAACCACTTGATTTGAAACCATCTATTGCTTCCCAAGGGATAACAGCTAAGGCATCCAGTTGCAACTCAACACAAATTAAAACCCACACTCAATTTTGAAAAACTTCATCGTAAGAAATCTTCTGAGACACTTATATATAAAATAATAGCAATTTATTGTTAAGCTAGCTAATTTAAACAATAGAAACAAAGCAGCTTCCTGGAATTTAGTTTTATTATATAAGTTATGGTTAACTATTTGCACATTTATTTATTTATTTACACATTCTGCTCATTTGTTTCAAAGGCAGGCAGTCCAGTTTCAGTGTTTATTGTAAGCTCAATTTGTTTTTACTTCCTCACTATGCTTCCTTGGCATTTGCTTTTATGGATATATAGCTGGTCATTAACACAACTTTGCATGCCTTGTAACTGGGTTGATTTTCATGTAAAATAGACATTTGTAAAATAATTACAGATGGGAAATTACACCCCATGGAATTTTTTTCTTCATTATCAAGTATCCTGTTCTGATAATTTTATATACACTTCATTAAAAAGGGAGCACGCAGGGAAAATTAAAAACCTAGTTATGATAACAATCTTGAGAGTGCTTGTTCTTGCCAAGTGACAAGTCAAACGCTTGGGTTTTTTATGATGTTTATCTTAATGACTTTTATACTGAATCATATATAGCCTAAGCATTCATCAGAATCAGTAGTATAACATTTTCTTAAGACAGATGTTCATAAATTTCAGAAAAAAAGTAGAAACAAAGAAAGAGAAGCAGAATATTATGATGAACGGCTTAGTACATAGGATACTTTGTAGGGCAATTGATAGCTAATGCCTTATTACAGATTTTCCAGCTACTTTTAAATGTATGTTAGCAGAGGAAACTTTTTGTGAGGTATCCTCTGATTTCTTGTATCATGGTGTCTCTGTATGTTCTATTCAGTTCACTGCTTTGTGTTTATAAAAATATACTTGACTCTGTTTTTAACAGCTATGTCATATCTTCTTAAAAATAAACTAATCATAACAAAAACAGATTATGTCACCTCCAAATTTCTATTATACAGCTTGTGTTTAAAATTACAGCACTGTGGAATAATCCTTTTGTACACTGTGATAGTTTGTCACTGGGATTGGTTTAATAAAAAGCCAGGAAGGAAGTACATTTAAGACAACCAAACTAAGGAGATGACATGGGATGAAGAAGGGTGATGTCAGAGGAGTTGTCAAGAGACACCAGGGTAGCAAGTCATGCTGGGGCAGATGAAGCCATGAAGCATGTGACAATACATAGATTAATAGAAATGGGTTAACTTAAGTTATAAAAGGCAGTTAATAATAAGCTAGAGCTATTACCTGAGCATTTGTAATCAATATTAAGAATCTGTGATGAGAGATGTAATTCTATAAATATGTTTCTCTCCAGTAAAATAAGACCAGGTGGAAACACTTAGATTGATATAAATGAATTAATATTTAAGACAGATCTAGCCAATAAGAAGCTCTAGCAATTGTCCCACAGCTTTATAACTAATAGAGTCTCTGTGTGTTATTTTGGGGATCACAAGGCTATGGGACAAGGCTGGCAGGAAAGTGCATGTAACAACATTGGTACTAAGAACTTCCACTTAAAACTTGATAAAAGCTTAGAAAGGGATTTTAAAAACAAAAGACCAGAGATAAGCAAGGTTTCTTGGTAGCAGCTTTTGTTGTAGGGTGGGCTCTGTTTTGCTAGAGGCAAGCAGAGACTCAAGCAGCTCCTTTAAGGGAGGTTTCCTGACTTGACATAAGCAAAGAAAAACCTCAGGATGCTTTTAAGAGGCCCTGCTAACAATTGAGTGGTGTGCATGAACAGCTGGCTAAAACAGCCATGGCTTTAATTTTATCAATGTTGGTTAGCAGATAAAAGACATGTGGCTAGAAAAAAGGTACAGAACAATAAAGACAGATTCAGATGAAGTAAAACTTACAGGGTTATTTTTATTTTTTTATAATTTTTTTTTATTTTTATTTTACATATCGATCACAGTTCCTTCTCCATTGCTTCCTCCCTCCCTCTTTCACTCTCACCAACCCTCTCATGCCCCTGGTTTTTACAGTGTGTTTAAACATATACATAGGCTTTGGAGAGAAAATCAATACAAGATAAAGTGCTTTAAAAACTTAGAAAGAAATAGAGTAGCTGTGTGTGTGTGTACGGGGGGGGGGGCATGTGCCTTTAATTCAAGTACTCTAGAGGTAGAGGCAAGCAAATCTCTGTGATTTCAAAGTGAACCTGTTTTACAGAGTGAATTTTAGGGCAGAAAAAGTTCACAGAGAAATTTTGTCTCAGAAAATAAAAAATAAAGGAATAAAGGAAAATAGAGTAATTAAAAGTCACGTAAAAATGGAAAATACACAGAGAGTCTGGATACCCTATGCTATTGTGTTGTGTTTGAATTTTTTACTGCTGAGGAAATAACAACAACTAAAAAATAAATGCTGCTGGATTAATCCAATTTATATATCTTCAAGATCTTTAACTTTAAAATTTAAATCTAAGGACAGGTTACTGGGGAAAAGAACTTATATTTTGGTTTGTTTGTGTGTTTGTTTGTTTCCACTGAAAATAAAAAGCTGTGGATTCCTTCCAGACTAACACGGTTTGATCAAGCTGGACCTCATGAAAGTGTCCCACTTGACACAACCCTCAAAACTCTGGGACAAGGCAGCATTACAGAGCACTACAGCCATGATTTCTGTGTCTTCTTAAGTTTCCCATGGTATTACTGTGGCCCAACCAGCAGGAAGCACTTTGGAATGAAAGAGGCCAAAATTCCTAAAATATTGTCTATAGAACTTGCTTTCATCTAAATAGGTTGGTTACAAATGGCTAATGATCACAAAAAAAATCTCTTTTTAAAGATAAAAAGGAGGTTATGTTATAAAAATGAATAATTTGGTTTGGAACGGATTTTCATCCATTGATACAAATATAAGGACAATTTTACAATTATTTAGGTATTGTGTTTGCATAGCTCATTTAAAAGTGTAAAGTATAATTAAGTACAGATTGTAGATAATTACCTATGATAGTCAAAGTTTATAGTTACATTGGATAGGTTTTCTAGATATATAGAGATATATTTCAAATGGATAGCCATTCTTAAAACCTTTCAAAGGCCTTCAGAATATGCTATTTAAAATAGTTTAGGGTATTTCTTCACAGTGAGGCACAATTACTTCTGGCAACACCAAAAGCCTCAGAGGGAAGATGGACATCAAAGAAAATCGTTATGAATTTTGCTTCCTATATGGTGAGACAAGCTATTTGGGCAAAATACTGCGATACTGCTCATGTCTAAACTGTTTAAACATACGTTATTATAAAGTAGACATGCAGGACCCACAGGAAAGTGACTGCTGAAACAAGATGGATAGTGTATAGGTTTTTTGTTTCATGGAAGTGTCGGCCAGATATTCTGCAGGACATAGAGAAAGGTGATTGACAAACTGCCAACACAGGTGGACAGTTTAGAGTTTTCTAATTGCTGAAGAGTCTGCCAACACACTATGGCCTATGGGCTGAAGATGGATACACCAATTTATGGAAGAACTTTGGGTGACAGTCCAAGCAGCCAGATGTCTCTGTCCTTTCTAGAGTCTATATACTATCCTTCTGTGGTATTTGATGGAGTTGAAGACACATAGTTATGGTTATAGTTTTCCTTAGTTAGGATTAAAGATAAGTTACGTATAAGACTTCAGACTCAAAAAGATAGGATAGATGATAGAATATTTTCTTTAATTCCTGATAATGTTAATGGACTAAATATCGCTAACTATAGTTCTTATTTGATAACTGTTTTATTATATATTTCACTATGTTAAAGTTAAAGCCCTTCTTTTTATTTTAGACAGAAAAGATTAGATGATGGGAGATGTCATTCTGTAAATACGTTTCTCTCAACAAAACCCTGTTGGCCAATAGAAAAGTAAGATAGGTGGGACTAGGAATAAAAGAGTGTCACAATTATCTGGATAGGGAAACTTTCAGACAAGGTCATCTGTGGTGATATCTTTCTTACACAAATAAAGCCTGTCTGTGGATCAGAGATAGCAGCTAGCCAGAAGTTAACTATAGAGGTCTGGAAGTCTGTACAGTCAGACAGGAAGTGATGTAGTTGGAAGCAGGAAGACACCGGGAATGGTTCTCTTCTCTGCTAAGAAGCTTAGGAGGTAAGGTATGCTGTGGCTTGTTCCTTCCCTCTGATCTCTCAGAATTTCCCTCTATATCTGACTGTAGTTTTTTATTATCTAGACCAATTAAGAACTCCTTTTACCATAATATGTATCAATTAGAGACCATTCTGGTAGATAAGTTGAAACTCTACTTATAAAATATATTCCAGACTTAGTATGCCCATATCAGATCTTTCTAGTTTTATACCTTGTTCTTAAGGGACTTGTGAAGCATTTGCTCAAATATTTGGTGAATCAATGTCAAACATATAAGCCACAAGGAGTTACAACCAGCAACTTTTACAAAAATTATTGTTGTTTGTGATTTGGATATTTTTGAATAACTGAAAATATGAACATTATGAGAAAAAATTATGGAGTTTAATTTTATAAGTATGGTAATTTTCTTTGTGGTTAAAAAACTGATTAAATATGTATCATAAGATTCTTGGTTTAGTATTTGATATGTACTTTTAGTATTTGTCTGAAACATATTTTTTTCCTGAATATTTTATAAAAATATACCCAGTACCTTAATTGTTTCTCCCAAGTTACCATTTATGTATGTTATGACAAGCATTCCACTATCTGTGGCTTCATATATCCTCCTCAGAATTGACTGCATGACTTCAGCTTCAATAAACTTTTGACTACCTTCAAAAATCACATTAAATGTCTTCTATTTGCCTTTCTCTCTACTTTATTTTTGTGTTCATATTAACTGAGCCATGTTGTTTCAGTGTTTAAAATCTAGCATGTCTCTCTATATATTGGTATGTATATGTATCTACTCTGCATATGGGTATGGTGGATATAGAGTCTACCACTTGCCACACATAAGACAATGCCTTATGTTCTACAGAAGATGATAAAAAAGAAATTATTTAACTGACTTCTTCTACTTCATTTTTCTCCAGATCTTCCTTTCCTTCTTCAAATGTAAAACTTGTGTATTATTGCTAGATTTCCTTCACTGTGATTTTGTTGATTAGTAATCATTGCCTATGAAAACAACTCTACATTTTTCTCCCAAATCTTTCAGTATAGACTAAATGGGGCCCTACCATGCCAATTGAAACTTAGTTTTCACAGCATCAAAACTATCAAACCCAACCTACCTTGTGCATGCTAAACTCCATTCACTTTTGTCAAACAGTTCACTTTTGAGTTCAGTTTCACATATGTGCTAAAACAATTACTTCAGATTTTGTACTTTGGGAGCATCACAATTAGATTTAGATTACCCTGTAAGAATTTTTTTTACCATATTATCCACCATAAAGTGTGTAAAATATAAAATGGCACATTCAGTCTTGTACACAGGCTCTCACCACACAAATAAACATACACATATGTGCAGAGATAAATCAATTGCATTCTAAACAACAATGAAATAAAGAATCAGGAGTGCTGGTTCACACCTACAATCACAGATCTTGGAAGATGTGTGTGTGTATATATATATATATATATATATATATATATGCAACATGCATAAATTAAAATATAAATATATATGCAACATGCATAAATTAAAATATAAATTATTAACTCCCTCAAAAGAAAAAAAATAAAAATGAAACCAAATTAAACAATATGAACAAGGAATACTGTATAGGGGTTTAAAAGATGAATGCTGAGTTTATCATGTCTTTCCCTTCTTATACACTTGAGAATATTTTGAAGAAATTATTCAGATATCAACTGTAGCATGTATGTTTTCAGCCTGCCCTCCCACCACTGGTCCAGGCCTTCAGCTACACCAGCCCCAAATAACACACTGAGACTCTGTATTTGATACAATCCTGTTGGCCAGTTACCATTATTGTTTATGGGCTATCTCTGTCTTAATTATTAACCCATTCCTACTTATCTAAGTATTTCCACGTGGTCATTTTATAGGAAAGCCACGGCCAGTATCTTCCTTCCTCCCCGATCTACATTCTGACTCCTCCTAACAACTTCCTCTTACCTCCTTCTATTCTCCTATTCCCACTTCTCTAGTTTCCTATTGGCTGACAGGGCTTTATTAATTAACCAGTATGAAAAACATATTTACAGAATAACATATCACATCATCTCCTCTTTTCTGTCTAAAATAAAAAGAATGGTTTTAACCTTGACATAAAAAAATATACCATACAACAGTTATCAAATAAGAATCACAGTTAACAATATTTAGTCCATTAACATTTTGTAAGACTGAAAGAAAATATCATCTATCCTATCTTTGTGAGTCTAAAATCCTATATGTAACTTATGTTTAATCCTAACCAAGAAAAATTATAACCATAACTATCTGTCTACAACTCATTCAAAAACCACAGAAGGATAATATATAAACTCTAGTAATGACAGAGACAACTCCTTGCCTGGTCAGTCACCCGAAATTCTTCTGTAATGTTCCATCTTCAGCCCATAGGCCATAGTGTGTCTCCAGACTCCTCAACAAAGCGGGAAACTTTAAACTGTCCACCTGTATTGGCAGTTTGCCAGTCATTTTTCTTTGTGTCCTGTAGACAGTCTGGCAGGCAGCCTCTTCCCTGAAGCAGGAATCATGCAGCAATGTCCATCTTGCATCAGCAGTTAACTTTTTATGTGTCCTGCATGTCCAATTCCTACAACATAAAGTCAAACAGCCAGAAGTGTAGTACCTTGCCCAAATGGCTAGTCTTGCCATATTAGAAGCAAACTCCATAATGTGTTTCTTCAATATCCATTTTCCTTCTGATGCAGGTGGTGTTACCAGGAGCAGTTGTGCCTCACTGTCAAGAAAACCCCTAAACCATATTAAATTCCATATTCTGTAGGTCTTTGAAAGGTTTGAAGAATGCCTATTCATCTCAAATAAATCTCTGCATATCAAGAAATCCTAACTAACTTAACTCCAAGTTTTAACTATCATTGGTAACTCTCTATAATCTGGACTAATATACATTACATTTTCTAATGAGCTATATAAACAAAATACCTAAACAAGAGGAGAAATATACATATCACAAAATTGACCATAAATTGTATCACTAAAAGAAAATCCAATCCAAAGCAAAGTACTCATATCTATACATAATTCCCTTTTTACCTTTAAAAAGATTGCTTGTGGTTATAGCCATTTATAACCAAGCCCATTTAAATGAAAACAAACATTTATAAACAGTATTTGGGAATTTGGGCGTCATTCTTTCCAAACTACTTCCCACTGGTTGGGGGCGCTGTCATGGGGAATCCTAAGAAAATGCAGAAATCTTCACTGTAGTTTGCAAGGCTTTGTCTCAACTGTTTGAGTATTGGAACACCTGGGGCACTGTTTCAGGGGGCCTTGCTTGATCAAACCACATTATTCTAGAGGGAATCCACAACTTTACATTTTCTGTGGAGACAAAAATAGAAATCCTTTTCCCCAGTAACTTGTCCTTAGGCTTAAATTTTGGAGTCAGAGCATTTTTAAAATATATAAAATAAATTTATCCAGCAGCATTTCTTTTATCAGTAGTTGTTATTTTCTCAGCAAACAAATAATTTAAAGACAACAGAATCGTGTATAGTATCCAAAATTTCCCTGTGCTTTCCATCTTTACATGGCTGTTTTATTACTCTATTTGTTCTACTTTTATTTTTACATATTTTGAAACAGGATTTCTCTGTGTAACGTTTGTCTGTCCCGGAATTCACTGCATACCAGGTTTACTTTGAAATCACAGAGATCTGTTTGCCTCTGCCTCCCAAGTGCTTGGATTAATGGCGTGCACAACCACACCCAACCATTTTACTTTCTTTTTTCTTTTTTAAACCATTGTATCCTGTTTCTTTTTCTCTCCCAAGCCAGCGTATGTTTTTTAAACACAGCGTAAACCTTCATACTAGCTCTGTACACATCAATGAATTTTTAGCAGAGCTCTTCAAAAGCAAGGTGGATTTTGCCGCTTATGCTAATTTTGGAAACCTCCCTTAAAGAAGCTGCACAAGTCTCTGTCTACAGCAAAACAAAACCAACCAAGAAAATGCTGCTACCAAGAAGTCTTGCTAGTCTCTGTTTCTTTGTTTCTAAAATACCTTTTTAAGCTTTTATTAGTTTTAAGTAAAAGTTCCTCTAGCCACGTTGTGCTCCATCTGTAGCATGTATGTTTTCAGCCAGCCTGCCCACTGCTGGTCCAGGCACTCAGCCACACCAGCCCCAAATAACGCACTGAGACTCCGTATTTGATACAATCCTGTTGGCCAGTTACCATTATTGTTTATGGGCTAGCTCTGTCTTAATTATTAACTCATTTCTACTTATCTAAGTATTTCCACGTGGTCATCTTATAGGGGAGCCACAGTCAGCGTCTTCTTTCCTCCCAGGTCTACATCATGATTCCTCCTAACTACTTCCTCTTTCCTCCTTCTATTCTCCTATCCCTGCCTATCTAGTTTTCTATTGGCCAACAGGGCTTTATTAATTAAGCAGTATGAGAAACATATTTACAGAATAACATCTCCCATCAATCAACTTCTTTGAATATGAAATGAAAACACTGATATACTGGTATATTTTCAATATGGCCAAATAAAGAGAAATGAAATTAGGCAATCTTGGGCCCATTGAAAGATTCTTATATGGGGGATATTTGCGGTGGCAAGGGTGAGAGAAAGATACCCTCGCTCCTTCACCCATCACCTTCTATGGCATGCGAGAGAGCTGGCACCATGGTCACAAGAGTGAGATTGCTTTTTGTCACCCTCACCTGCTTCAGTGCATGAATGAGAGAGTGGGATTTGAGCCACACTTGAGTGTCAGGTAATGCAAGTGAAACAGCCCTGAGAATGTGAGAGAAACAGAGCATACTCTGCCCCTTTCTACTTGTGGCAGATAAGACAGTAAGAGAACTAGCTCTGCCCCTTCCCAATTGCAGCACCCAGGAAAGCAAGCCTTTCACCCAACTAGAGCTGACTCTGTTATCAGGAACAGAGATGAGCCATCTCTGAGGGAGTGAAAGCAGGAGAGATGACTCCATCCCTGCTAGTGTGTTAGTCCCCTAGAACAATCAGGAGAGAAGGCCCTCTACCTTGCCAGGGAAAAACAGTAGAGCTGCCCCTGGTGATGTCAGTTGGGTGACCCAGCTCTGAGGACCTGGGAGCAGGAGAAATGGTCCAGCTCCTTGCTGCAGGCTGCAATGAACAAGGTAGCTGAGTCAATACTAGACAGTTCACCTGGATAGTGACCATGACATAGCTACCACCCAGCCCCAGAAACTATTGGAGCATGTGAAAAGGAAATATTTACAAAACCAAAATCGCAGGATCCTTACTACAGAGGACAAGACCAGGGTTTAGAAGATGAACCCCAATGAGAGCCCATTATTAATAGTCTAGCATAAACTTGAGTCAGACTGGTGACTAGAGGCAATAAACTCTTTCAAGCAAAGACGAGTAGAGTACAGGATAAACTGTGTGACTCAACAAGCCACGCTATAGCTTCCACAAGAAGAGTCTCCTATTTTTATTGTTTTGTTTTTGTTTGGTTTGGTTTTAGGTTTTTCTTTTGAATTGGATTTTGATTGGTAGGGGTAGGTTGCAATGCCAGATGCAAGGGGACAGGGAGGTAAGTGGGATATAAATGCATTATGTGAATTTCACAAAGAATCAATAACAGTTTATTCTTTTGAACTATTAAGGTTATTTGTCTTCATTTCAATACTAACTCAACCCTGGTCTAGTTAAAATAACATCTACAAAAATTAAACATTTTTATATCTAGTAGAATATGTTAATAATTTAAGAAAACACATTCAATCATGGAATAAAATTTCTTACTGTGCAAGAAATTTGGAAATGAAATTTCACATTATTAATGAAGTAAGAAGTTTTTAAATAAAAGCTTTGCTCTTGGCAGAGATATATTTGAGATGAATAGGCATTCTTCAAACCTTTCAAAGACCTACAGAATATGGCATTTAAAATGGTTTAGGGTTTTTCTTGTCTATGAGGCACAACTGCTCCTGGGAATACCACCTGCGTCAAAAGGAAGATGGACATTGAAGAAACGCTTTACGAAGTTTGCTTCTAATATGGCAAGACTGGCCATTTGGGCAAGGTACTGCTCTTCTGGACTGTTTGACTTTATGTTGTAGAAACTGGACATGCAGGACCCACATAAAAGTGACTGCTGAATCAAGATGAACATTGCTACAGGATTCCTGCTTCATGGAAGAGGCTGTCAGACAGCCAGAGAGTCTACAGGACACAGAGAAAAGTTTCCTGCTTTGTTGAGGAGTCTGGACACACACTATGGCCTATGGGCTGAAGATGGAAAATTACAGAAGAACTTCGGGTGACTGACCAGGCAATGAGTTGTCTCTGTCATTTTTAGAGTTTATATATCATCCTTCTATGCCCTTTGAAGGAGTTGAAGACAGATAGTTTTGGTTATAGTTTTCCTTAGTTAGGATTAAAGATAAGTTACATATAGGACTTTAGACTCACAAAGATAGGATAGTTGATATTTTCTTTAAGTCTTACAAAATGTTAATGGACTAAATATTGTTAACTGTGATTCTTATTTGATAACTGTTGTATGGTATATTTTGCTATGTTAAGGTTAAACCCCTTCTTTTACTTTAGACAGAAAAGAGGAGATGATGGGATATGTTATTCTGTATATATGTTTCTCATACTGGTTAATAAAGGTCTGTGGCCAATAGGAAACAAGATAGGCGGGGCTAGGAGACTAGGAGGAGGAAAGAGAAAGTAGTGGGGAGGAGTCGAGATGTAGCCCAAGGAAGAAGCAGGATGCCTGCCACGGCTCCCTCATAAGACGACCACGTGGAAATACATAGATAAGTAGAAATGGGTTAATAATTAAGACAGAGCTAGCCCATGAACAGTAATGGTAACTGGCTAACAGGATTGTATCAAATACAGAGTCTCTGAGTGTTATTTGGGGCTGGCGCAGCTGCAGCTGTGGGCCCAGACTAGATGGCTGGCGGGCTGGCGGAAACATACACACTACAGTACAGAAAACCAATTTCAATCTAATATTTACATTATTCTCAACTATAGAAGACATGGGGTCTGATCTCTCAGTCTCTCAGTGGATAAAATTCAGTTAGGAATAACATCAAACTATATATATATATATATATGTATATATATATATATATATGTATGTATGTATATACATATATATATATGTGTGTGTGTGTGTGTGTGTGTGTGTGTACATATATTTCTGTCACATGTTGTTTTAGATGTAGGAATAAAAATGACCTCAGCTGATTCCAAAAACCTAGCTGTGGGGAATTGTTAAACATTAACAGTGAGTGAGTTGGAACTAGCTTGTAAATTCTTTGTTTGAAATTCCCTCCCCTTGCAGCAACCATGAGTTTCTTTCCTCCTGTCTGAAATTGAACCTTAGTGCCTTTACTCTCTGAATCCTTAAAACACACAGTGTGTGTGTATATATTTATATTTACCATATACATGTACATAGTAAATAGTTCATATACACAAAAAATATATACATGTAAGTACATCACTTTTAAAGTACAGCAGGAAAATTTTTATCTAAAACTATCAGAGGAAATCTTTGAAAATATTCTAAGTAATGTTTAAGGAAAAAGAAAATATCTGTGTAAAGTTGTTAGAGACTTGAATTATTTCCTTTCTCCTGATTCAGGGAGGTTATTTCAATTTACTGATTACTTCTTTTCTATTTTTGTTTTACAATTGGGGTTGAGACTATTTGAATGTCAGTGATCTGGGAGAAAATACTTTCTGAAGGAGGAAGTAAAGTAGGGAAGATTGAGCACCACATCTCAAGTTTATGTGTTCCTGTGACAACACCAGTGCTGAGATATGAATGTGCTTAGGAAAGAAATCTGTTGGTTTGAGAGAAATAGTGGAGAACAAAACTGCATGGGAGAAGAGAAGGACAATGCCAGAGTCTGTACATGGAATTTAAGAAGGAGGTTACTGTCTAGTGGTTTTTAACCAAGCCTTATATTAATGTGAATAAGTAAAATGACTCCTCTTGGTTTTGGTTATATTTGATTTAACAGAAGTCTTGGCTCTCTTGTCCATGTTAGGCATGTTAAACCTAACAATACAAAAATGTTTTAAAAGTGTGTTTTGTCTTCAAAGCAGTAACAACTTATCCACAAAATACTATATAGTAACCTGGGGTATGTCAAATTATCAATGAACTCCCTTTGCTGTTCTCATTTTACAAGAATATTTCTGATCTTTTAGCATATTTCTTTATTAAGCAATGTCATACTGGTATCTTTTATGTCTTAGCCAATAAAGATCCAGAAGTTAATAAAAATATCTTTTATGTCCTAGCCAATAAAGATCCAGAAGTTAATAAAAACAGACAAAGTGGTTTTTATTTTCTTTTTCTTCTTTTCTTTTTTCTTGTAATCCCCTTAAGAGAGCTAAGCAAATGAAAAAAAACATCTGATAAAGCTCACTAATCAAGGATATTACAAATTTGTCCTTTTCTACTTTAGCTGTCTGCCCTGCCTTTAATACAAGATTTACTATGTTTTTAATTTTATGTATGTGCCTATGTGTGTGTATGTGCACATTTTCATGTGAGAACATGTGCCTACAGAGTGCAGAAAGATATGATAAATTCCCCATAGTTAGTCGTGTGCTGCCTGACAGGGTTCTTTCTAATTTACCTTGGCTTCTCAAATTAGTAGTGTAGTCATAATCATTGAGCCATCTCTCTAGGCCCCATGACTGTTGCTCTTTATACTCAGGCATAATTTTGGTAATGGTAGTATGTGCCTATACGTTATAAATTTTAATGTGTGTGATGAGCCTTATATCCATATATATTTGAGGGAAATCTTCAATCCATCTGCATTTATTGTAGCATAAAAAGTGAAAAACCTAGAGACTGATATTCATGTTCAAGCTTCAAGCTGAAGATCAGAGAAGCAAAACAGTCAAGCCAGTGTATCTTACCTCTACCAAGATGAAATTACAGTCCTGTCCCCACAAATCCTCAGAGGCGAAAGGCTCTGAACTCCTGCCTCCTCCTCCTTTTATTCCTTACTTCTCCCAACTGTATCCTCCTGTCTGCACCTCCCTTTGCTGGGATCAAAGACCTGTGATACCAAGCGCTGAGATCACCTTTGTGTGAGGTGTTTCTTTTAAGACTGAATCAATTTCCTGTAGTCAGTGTGGTCTTGAACTAACAGAGATCTAACTATTTCTTAATCCTGAATCCTGGGATTAAATGTATGTACTACTACCTCCTAGCTCTGTGGCTAATGTGATTAAAGGAGAGTTGCTGGTTTCTATGGCTAACTAGTATGGCTGATTTGCTAATTTGTTCTTCAGTGGTTTAAATAAATCACGAACAATATATCACCACAAGTTAATTAGTATCCAATGCTAACACAATATCCATGAATACTTTGATGTTCTTCTTAGAAAAATTGTTTTTACTGTTCCCAAATGCAGACATAATGTCATGCTGATGCTGTCATCGTCCAGTCAAATTTACTTTAAATTCTTCAAGTTTATATTGGCTTTTACATGTGATCAAGTCATTGAGCTACTATTTTATTGAATTATGACACTTGTTTTGGGTGTTTGTGCTTCTTGCCTCCACAAGCTCCCATATACACATGGCAAATGTTTACACACACACACACACACACACACACACACACACACACACACACACACACACAACCAAGAACATGTGAAAATAGATTAAGAATAATGAAAAACATGGACACTTCAATAAATTGTGATGCTAAACACAGCATGGGTGAACACGTTCCATTTAATCAGACAGGATAAGATAGTTGTTCATCAAATAAGGCAGAATCCAATTACATCAAAGCTAGCCCTAACTGACATTCATGCCTCTTAAAGCAGTATTTTGAAACTAAACCTAAATCACTGTTCTGTACATATTTGAGCAAACTCTTCCACTCTTCTACTCCATAACCCGTATTAACTAAGGAATGACAAAGCCAGTTTATCTTCTCTCAGACTTTCTTCTTCCAGTCCACTATATATCCATGAGTTTTCTACCCATAAATGAATTAAAGGAAAAATTCAATTTCCAAGAAGTTTAATCTGAGGAGTAGAGTAGGTTAGAGCAGTAAAATCTGACTATAACAGGCATGGGAAAGCTAAAGCCAGACTTCCAAAGGCAAATGGAGGCCCAGATATTCACAGCCATCACAGGTCTCTTGCATAAACTGGTTTAAGGAATATACTTTTCTATGCTTCTTCATGAACAGACAACCATACATCCTGACCAATGCTTTTCTGGTTGAATAGGTCCTACTTGACATGTCACAGTTATAAAACAGGAAGACTTAGTCAGGGGCTGTAGTCTTTTAAATTGAGATGGTTTTCACCAGGCTTAGAACTAAGCTTTTTTGGCAGAGGAGTATTGTTTATGCCAGTGAAGTTGTGTTTGGTTTGCAGTTAGGACCAATTAATGAACAGGTAGACTTCTCTTTTTTGTTTTTGTTGTAGGGATCCTGGGATAGAGCTTTTTATGGTAGCAATTTGGGGTAAGAGAGTCCTTGTGTTCAGTCCAGAAATATTTTTCATCATCCCTAGAAAAATCAAAAATAATATGTTGCACTTCCCAATCTTCTGCTCTTCTAGTCTCCACATCCACCACCCCTTGAACACAGTCTGTAATGTTTTTAGGTAAAATAAACCTAAAATTGATCCCCAACATGCCGGTCCCACTTTCTTTTAATCTAGCCTTGTGGTCATTAATTCTCACAAAGGAAGAAACACCTACTCCCAAAATCTTTTCTAGATACGGTGTTTATGTTTAATTTCTTATCCATCTACAATAGAAATCATATGTTATCTACCTAAATGTAACTGAAAATTTACTTCAGTCTATATAGAGACACAACTGGGATTTTTCTTGCAAAGCACTTTCAAACATTGAAAGGAATTACTATATTTTTGTCTGTGTAAAATTACACTTAAGCTACTGAAGCAGATTAAAGGGGAGATAATTCAATATGGAAAGGGTAGCCTCTGAATAATTGATGTATATTCCATTTATAGATGGAATGACTTTCAAGGGAAATACATAAAGTTATGTATATGAAAGAATAATGTACTAGAACTGAGAATATGCACTTGAAGCAATAGAATAAAAGCACATTATCACAAATTTGTAGTAAAATGTCTTTTCTGAATGTTCCATTATATCATAAGTTCCTTAATAGTGGTACCCATGCTATTTATGCTTCTTTATTTAGAAGATATCCAGTTTGTGGTAAGTAACAAACACTGAAATTACTATCCTATGTATTCAAAAGTCAAAATTCAAAGTCAATCTGGAACACTGTATTTGTAATCATGTGGTTAAGTTCTATCACTACAACTAATAACAAACACTATCCTTGAAAAGAGAAAGTGGGTCTCTTTGGCACATAGATTTTGAGATTTCCATCTATCATGAACTCATCACATTGCTATAAACTGATTGAGGCAAAAGGTGACACAATTGCATGCCAAAATTCTACTTGCCTACTTGCTTCATACCTCAGACAAAGAAAAAGAAGAGACTTACAAAACATTTCCCATTCAAAGGCATACCACATTACATATTACTCTCTCCTAAGAACTCTTCCATATTTTCAGATTTCTAAAACTTCTAACAAACCCAAACAACCTGAGGATTAAGTCTCTAATATACGGAACTTTATCGAACAAGGAGAAATTTCCAGATTCTAACTGTTGGATATGAAGACATGAAAATAGACATAAAACAGAATAATGACATATGTAAATATTAGACAAACTCATGAAGCATATTTAGTGAGGGTATACTGATCAACACAGTTGGGTTGGTCAATCTCATTTGCCAATTTGGTTGGAAGGGTAAACTGATTTATGAGGTACACTTCTGACCAAGTCTGTGAGGCTATTTCTAGAAAAGAATAGATCACGAGTGTTCTGAACTAAGAGATTAATCTTATGACTCTGTAAAGAGGTGGTTTAAAGAAGAAAGTAGGTCCTAGTAAGAGTGAATAACTTAGTGATAAAAATGCCAACAGGGCTTTAGTGTATCCTGTCCAATCCTGATATGGATATACTCTGCTATCTGTTTAGCAAGATGAATTAGCTGTCTGTATTTAGTAGGATATCTAGAGAAAGTGTTTTGGGACAAATGCAAAGTCCCTGAGATAAGTATATATTTATTGTGTTTACAGCATCTCAATAGAGCATTAATTTAAGCAGCAAAAACAAAATTCACAAACCCCTTTGTGATTGGTTATGGTAATCCCTCTTGATCCATTGTCCACTGTACTCTTCACCTCATGAAATGGACACTCCAGGGTTTTACCAATGCTATTCTGTGGTCTCTATCTCTCAGGTTGTCTTATTTTAAGATGACAGAAGAGTGAAGTTAAAGTAATTTTCCTTTATATTCAGCCCTATTCTTTTAGGTCAAGAGCTGGCATTGGCTGTCTCCCTCTGTTGGAAGGCATGGTTTTCTGCCTGTCCTTTCTTTTCTACCTTCCCCTGTGCTTAGGAGTACTTTTCTGTACTCTAGTAATTGGATTTCTCAGCCATATGCAAGAACCCTCTTAACATTCTAAACACTCAGTTAATCTCTAAATACCAAATGTACCCGTCAAAGACTAAGTGACATATTAAATTTTAATTGTTTGTCATGAAACCTATCACATTAAAATAATAGTTAAATGACATATAAATTATTATATTCCACATTTCATATGCAATATGGCATTTGTAATTTAAAACATTAGGTTGGTAATATCAAAGTCTATTATCTAATTGATTTATTAATGTGGTAATTGGCCAAGTTTAGAAAAAATGAATGTCTTTGGAAACACATAAATATATATATATATATATGAATTTTGAATATTTAATATTTGAACTTAGAGCAATAGGTATAAAATTATGACAATACAGTATCAGACAAAATATTAAAACTATTATGAATCAGAAAATAGTATCTAATTATTAGTAATAAATTATTATTGATTGTGTGTTCACCATCTTCCCAATGGTTATGTTAATATCTTATCCCTCATTGTTGTATCAAGCTATCTTTTCAGACTATCTTTGGAACACCAGCCTGCAAATACTGATGCAGAAACTTATTATTAATTATGAAAGCTTGTCCTTAACTTAGATTTTTTCCAAACTACCTCTTAAAATGTGTTAACGTATTTTTTCCCTACATTCTGACGGGTGGCTCTTTTACATCTTTTTAGTATGACACATTCAACTTTCTCTGAGTCTGCTTGCAAAAGCACATGCCTTAATTCCTCTTCCCAGTTCTCTGTCTCTGCCAAGAAGTCCCACCCATTCTCTCCTGCATAGCTAATTGGCAGTTGGCTCTTTATTAAATCAATCAGAAGGCACCCTTGGCAGAGACACATTTTTACAGTGTAAATAAATGCAATGCATTGTGTTTTTTTGATGGAGCTTTTAGAGGAGGATATGTCAAGTAGGACTCTGATACCTAGAAACTGTGATTCATACAAGACACTACAGAGTAATTCCTAGCTTTTCTCTCAGATCTTGTTTTCTATGAGCTGGAAAGCAGGCACCAGCACACACCAAACCTACCAGCCATTGGCTCTGGCCCCCTTGTTTTCAGAATTATGAGACATGTATATTGCAAAAAACTCACTACCAGAAGCACAGAATTTTGTTTATAACAATGCAAATGGATTAAGGAATCCATCTATTTTTTAGACCTGCAAGGAACCCTAAGTAAGCACTGGATGTTAAATCTGAAGTTTTCTGAATTATACTCTCCAGAGTATAATCTAAATCACTTGTCAGCTCCTAATCAGAGAATAAGAAGGTGAGAAAGGTCTAGACAGCCACATTGTCATCCTTCCTCATATTCACGTCAGAAAAACAGAGATTATTTTTCAGGCAATTAATAAGTGAAAGTACTTTTGTTGATTATCTCACCTCGTGTTTCTAAAACATGTAAAATATGTTCTCTATTTATCTTTTAGCACAAATAGGGGATTTTGTACCAAGACATCTAGAAAAAATAGTATATTTACAACAAAATACTTGTATGCAGATCAGAGTAACAAGAGATGATTATTTTGCTTTAAAGCATTTTTAAATTATTCTCTAGAAATAGAGCAAACTTATTTTATACATAATTAGTGAACACTCCATGAAGAGATCTGGAGATCTTCAAATAGAGAAGTGGGCAAATTATTTTGGAATATCTTTTGAATATCTTGGCTTCAATGATGAATGAGTTACCTATACTGAGTCTCTGAGAACTAGGACACAATTGTTGTTAAATTTGAGAATTCTACTAGTTTAGCAAATGAAGCAGAAAGCAAGGTCGTCACAAACTATATAATTTGTAGTCACTTACGCAGGATTGGTGACTTACAAGGTTGGCACATTTAGCACTTAACACTTCTCTAAGATTTGTATAAGAAACATCTTCATTACTGAGCAGTAGTGGTGCATGCCTTTGGTCCCAGTACTTGGGAGGCATTCACAAGTGTTATCTCTGTGAGTTCAATTCCAGCCTGGGCTACTGAGCAAGTTCCAGGACAGGTTTCAAAGGTATGCAAAGAAATCCTGTCTCAAAATAATAATAACAACAACAAACACACATACATACACACACACACACACACACACACACACACACACACACACGCACACACGCACACACACACACACGACAAGAAGAAAGAAATGCCTTCATAATAAATAAACATTTATACAATGTCTTTTGTAACTTTCATAAATCCGAAATACATTTAGTACTGAGAGTAGGACAATGAATCAATGAATGAAGAACAAATTAACAAATAGTAACATGATAGTGTTCTCAGACAGGAATCCAATGTAAAAGAACTCCAAGTCTTCAGGAGTGGGCTGGAGGTGAGCCTTGACAAAATGAGAAAGAGCCTTGCTGTTAGGATGAAAGAGCTGGTGTAAATAGTACAGAATTTGTTGAGTATTAGGAGGTGACTGTGAGGATGTGTGTAGTAGTGTCAGAACTCCCTGTGGTGGGTGTGGTGAGTGTGGGCTTCTGAGGGTGTTATATCTGTACATGTGACTTAAATTTAACTTTATATAAAAATAAGCTAACTCTATACAACTTAAATTCAACTGTACTAAGTCAAATATTTCTAAATTATTATGTGTCTTTAAATGGTGGTAAACATTTAAGATTATAAATGTCTATTTGTCAAACTAACAAAATATTTATGCCACCCAGTCCTTCCTCTAAGCTGTTTATAAAGTTTAAGCCTCCATTATCAAAGGGAGGTTTTCCCTACCTCTTTGTCCTTTACAAGTGTATGTCTAACCTACTAACTAAAACCAGTTAGAGTCAGTCTGGATGGTTCTGAGTATAACATCTCTCCACAGCCTCTAAGCTTGGATCCAGTTTTCCAGACAGATTAATTACAGGGATAAAGCCTTACCTAGCCACCTATATGCTTAAGGCAGGTAACTAAAGACAAATTTTGTATACTAAGGTATACTAAACAGACAGCCCTCGAATGCTCAGAGATCTAGAGAATATGGCATTTAAAATGTTTCATTAAAAAGCTTTTATAACAGAGACAGGCCAGCTGTTGACACCACCCATTTCCTCCAAGAAGATTGATGGACACTGAAAAAGCACCACCCACGAAAGTGGCAACGCTAGCCAGTGAGCAATCCTGCCTTTCATCTCAACTGCTGCAAAGGGCTCTAAGGACCATGGACAAAAGGGAAGTGGAATCAATTTTCTCCACGCTGCTTGGGCCAATGGTAGGTAAGTCTTCCAAAAGCTCCTAATCCACAGGTTGTGTGCCACCAACAAAAGGAAGATGTCCTTAAAGCCTCTGACCTCAACAATTGTAGAGGACCTGGGAGTGGCTGACCATGCTGCCAGCTAGTGAGTCTCTGTTACTCTCTAATCATTCAGGTAGAATTTTATCCTTCTCAAGAACTCTGATGCTTTTGATGACTGGTAGTTTTGTCAGCTTAAAGCAGCAGCCAAGGTTCCAATTGTTACAGAACATATTTCAGAAAAGGATATTTTAAGGTTGCTACTGTTTATAGTCTTAACATTAATCAATAGAGTTTTAATGATCTATTAATCCAATTCTGACAGAGTACTAAACACCATACTATGCCACTATACGATCATAACTGTATTTGTTAATTCTTTCAGCCAAACCATTTCTAACATGAGTATGCTGCTAATGTGTCTTAATATTTATGTTTTCACAAACTCAAAGGATTTTTCTAAGTTCCAGGGAGCCAAATTGGACCCATCCAAACAGGTCTCAGAGAGACACCAGAATTACATACAGTCAGGACTGCGATGAAACAACCAGCTACCAGGACCTGGCAGCACCCCAGCTTTCTCGGATCCCCCAAAAGATGATCAATTCCCCAAGTCAGCAGGAAGCAGACTTTTGAGAACTCATCGCCCTTATTCCCTGACCTGCCACGCCCAACCCCCAACTTTTTAATAGCAATAAGAGGTGGGAATGTTAGAAACCTGCAGTCTGGACCCTGTTGGGCCATGCCCAACCCCTACCTTTTTAATAGCAACAAGAGGTTGGAATGTTGGGGCTCAGCAGTGTGTGGACCCCACCTCTGGGCAGGACGCCTATAGCCACATAATCACTTCCTCAGGCTTTACCTAGCTGTTCAAGCTTCTACCTGGCTGTGCAGGGACTGGTTTATGCATGCCCAAGCCCCCTTTTTAAAGCAAGCGCCCCACCCTCCTCTCTGCTTTCAGTTGTCCACCAGCTACCCCCTTTTTCCTTTCCCCTCTCTCAATAAACTCTACGTGGGCACTGAATCTCGTGTTTGTGTTTCTTAGGCAATAGCAGCTGCAAAAGAACAACAGTTATTATGCTTGAAGTAAGAGAAATTCGTTGACAGGAAATAAATACAATTTTCCTCTATTCTTTTGAACTGGTTTTGATTTTATGAAATATTATATGGATTCTTATATTTGTTTTTAATCAAACCTTATAAACATCACGACTTAAATGGACTATAAGTAAAATTAATATAAAATTTAATTGAAGAAGGTCACAAAGATGTTAGATGGCATGTATGTCTACAGAATCTGTGTCACTAAACACTATGATGATTAAAAGAAGGTACAAACAAAAACATACAGAATACATATTAATTTCTTTCTTTAAAAAATACATTGGGTCAAATGAGGTTATTAAATTTTCCAACCTTGATTCACTTTTTAACTAGAAAAAATTAAATGCCACTATTAAAATATAATGAATCCCTTAAGGGGAAAATGAAGGAACAATTAATTAAGTCAATTTCAAAAATATCTTAGCATAGTCTGATGAGTTTATTGACATTAACTATTAGGCATATACATTAAGTCAAAAAAGGAATTAGCCGATAAAATTTATGTCTTATGTCATTGCAAATTGGTCTCAGCAGAGAAACCTATAAAATAGTATTGTGAAAGTTCAGTTGGACAAAGAAAGTTTGAAAAGAAATGAAAGGCATACATTTTGTGTGATTAAAGGAAAAAATTGATCATTTTGTTTGGAATACAATGTTATTAACCAAAATGTGTCAAGAAGCTGTCAATTTCAGGAGGTCATATAAAATTTCTTCCTATAGGTATTATTTTCAACCTATTTTACAGACTGAAATTTTCACACAATATTTTTTCAATATATTCACCTCTGTTGCCTACATTTTCCACTTTTCACTTTCCCATTCTTCCTATACTGACTTTGCTACTACTTTCTGTGTGTGCTATTTCTTCCTATCCCATGAAGTTTCGCTTGTCTTACCCAGCCAGTTATGGGATTGGGGCCCATACTTACACAGGATCAGCATAATAGGACAGACTCAATTAAAGGAAACATATTCCAATTCTCCCTGCATTTATCAAATGGCAATAGCTTCTAAGCTGGGGTGGAGTTACATGTCCATGTTCCTTGTCATTGACTGGATCTTTTAATATTCAGGATGGAGATTGCAAATGCTTTGCTCATACTGTCTACTCACTAAGAACACATATGTTATTTTGCACTACTGTGTCTGGAAATTACACTTTCTTTCATGTTTTCAATAACCCCTGCCTGGATCTTACTCCCCCTATAACTCCTCTTCTACAATGATCCCAGAACCTGCAGGAAAGACATGTGATACAGAAATCTAATTTAGAGTTTTGTGCTACACAGTCTTCACTGCATCTTGACCAGCTAGAAGTCTCTGTTGATATTTATCTAGTGCAATGATAAGCTTTTTTGAGGAGTTTTAAGAGATGTTCTGATCTATAGATAGTGCTGAGTCATTAGAAACAATTTTAGCATTCTATTCATTCCACTGAACAATGTTACTGGGGTTACCCATGGGGCCTATGACGTATCTAGTCCCTTTCATATGTCCAAGTATGGCTTTCATGAAAGTCATTAAGCTTTCTGTGATTGATAAATTTTATAGAACATATTGTGTGGAAAAAACTCCTATCTCCAATTAAATAGCATGGGAATATAAGACTGCTAACATCTTAAGAATGAACTTGCAAGTTTATTTGTCTCTATATTCAATAAGATTCAAGGACCTCATGTTTATACTAAAACCCTTACAAGCTCATAGCATTTATGTAAGATGTTGACATTTCCACAGAACCTACATACATGTATTTACACATTTTGAATCTTCTCTGATCACTTGTAATAGCTAATGTAACACAAAATCTATATAAATAATTAACTCAATCAGTTGTTAAGGGATGATGAAGAGGAAGAGTATGTACATGTCTTGGACATTATACACTTTTACATTTTATATTTCTCTTTCCAATTGGTTGAATTCATAACTTTGGGATAAAAACACAGACCCCCACCTTCCATTGTAGGTATTAAGATGTTTGTCAATATGAGTGCAAGTGAATGTGAAGCCATCCCTCTTCTTAGTAAAATATTTTAAATGACTTGTGCCTGTCTAATCTCTTAATTCCATTTAGTAGAAACTGTATACCCACTCTGTTGCAACCACTCTTTTGAAATTCAGAAATGATGAGAGTTTCCTTTAGCTATTTAAGCTACTTAATTTTGGAAGAGTTTCTTATGCAGTAATGTGTATATTTTATTCAAGGGACCTATCTGATGAGATTCTGGTATTGACAGAAAATAATTTATTATCTGTCCTATAGATATTAATTATATAATGTGTTATGTCGCGCGCTACCATCTCGCCTGCAAGAAGGACGCACGACACATCAGATTCTTCTGCGAACAAGCTTTAATGAACGTATAGCTTGCTGATAAGAGAAGGACCCCGAACAAAGAACTGGGCACTGCTATATACACACTGAGGAACTTGTGTCCCCTCCTGATTGGTGCAGGTCTTGTGCATACCCTGGACATGGGCAGTCATGAGTACAGCTTCTCTCGGGTGGACGCTAGCCCGCCATTGCAGGGTCATAAATAAAGAAGTTGGAGCCATCCTTACAGCACAGCACCAGGCAGCCCTCAGGCGGCTGCCAACAGTGTTAAAATATATTGCTTTTTTAAAAAACTATTATATTTTTTGATTAATCCACAAAAATAGCCTGACTCTGGAAGGGTTAGTTCTTGAAAGCAGTCATTCTTGAAATACAGTAAGTTTTGATACTTGCCTTTAATCCCAGCACTCAGGAGGCAGAGGCAGGTGGATCTCTGCGAGTTCAAGGCCAATTTATATGTTTGCATGGTTCTTTCTAGAAAAGTAGCTTACAGTCACATAAAAAAATCATGGTTAGAATTTGATCCCCAATTACATTGGTATCAGTTTTGAATAATAGATGATAGGAATGTAGGATGCCAGAATGACATTGGAAGCAGAAAGGCATGGACAGCAGATGTAACTTGGAGATTAAATTTGTAGTCAGACTTGTCACTAACTCACAGGTTTTCCATGAAAAGGACAGAATCAAAACCACAGATTCCCAGTGCTCTGTATATGGCCCATGGATTAAAGGATTTAAATCCAAAGAAGTCATTGATAAAGCAACTAGAACTGCACTAATCCCCAACATAATCTTTTAAATAAATAAATAAATAAATAAATAAATACTGTCAACTCCACAAGAGTAGTGGAACCTGAGTCATATCAGCAGCTATCAAACTATAAAGTAAAGCTAGTAGTTTAGGCACTGTTGTCAGACTAAGCAAGTTATCTGAGAGCAAAGTGTTACAACCATTCACAAGAGAAAAAGAAAATTGATACTGGAATTTAAGCATAGTATCACTAAAATCTCCTAGCATATGACAAAAAAATAAGAGTGTTATATGGATTAAAAGTGTTCACAATTCTTTTAAAACCCGAAATTCATATATTGTGTTAGTAAATATTTAAAATTAGGAATTTAGTTATACAATAGATATGTGGTTTAATACACATAAAAAATGAAGGAAGCTGATAAAATCAACTATACTTTCAGAAAAACTAAAATCAAAGGCTGAAAGTGAATGAGAAATAACATTGAAGGCCTGTATGATAATATTAAGTAGCTTAGCAGAAACGGCCCTGAAAAAAGACAAGAGTTCTAAGAGAAATGCAATCAAACAGACGCCAGGAAAGGCCAATATAAAATATGCAAAAACAAAAATAGTCACGGCAGACAGAGTCAACCAAAGGCATTAATTGTTGAGCTTACAATGTAGACTTTTCCATTTCATTTCTGAAATTCTTACAAGACTCTTCTTATTTTAAAATCTGAGACATTTCTGTATTTGTGAACAGTTGCTCCATAATTTATGAAAAAAACTTAAAAAAGGAAAACAAATTGTTTTTTTCTATTGTTAGTATTAATATTTTTGTTTATTGCACACTCTCATTTTTCTTAAGGTAGTAGTAGCAGGTATGAAATGAGATATAAATCCCAAGCCCATTTAATGATCTGTATATTCATTGGCACTACAAATCCCCCCACCTATGAAAAAGGGAATCCAAATATGTAAACCATGGAAAAATTCTTTTGGTGGAAATGAAACACTGCAATAATTTATGCTGCAACAGATCTCATGATCTCTGCCTTATTGATGACTCTCAGAAACCAAACTTTGTGATGCTGAGAAAAACCTGTACAAGGAAATTTGTGTGGACTCTATCAACACATCACATTGACTAGGGCTCTTTGTGGGCAGATTACCTGGCTTAGCTCCTTTGGGAGAAATCATAAGAAAACACTATTCAATGTTAGGCCTTAAGTTGCTTCCTTTTAATCGAATGAAATAGTTACATTGGAAATGTAACTTCCCTGGAAAATATTACTCTGTTGAATTACATTATTGGGCTAAACTTTATGTAAGTAAACATTTAAATGAAATAGTAGCAAATCATATGATTAATATAAAATCCAGATACTTTTCCAATGTTAAGAGATTATATATTAATCTAGTCAAACAAGTTGATTGTGTTTTTATTTCATGAGAGGGGAATAGTGATTATGAAATATTAAAGCAATGATAGTCTTTCTTTGGCTCTTAGTGTGTACACCGCATCTGTAAGATATGAGCAATTATCAATAAGCATTGCTGCAGCATATGGTATAAGTATACATCAGATGTAATGAACTAAAAATTCCACGTCATGATACCACTATAAAAATTCTCTGCCTCTCTGTACTCCATAGAAATACAGAGACATTTACACTTACGGATGAGAAGACCAGACAGCTGTATTTGTCTCATCACTAAGATCAAAGGGAAGTAGAAAACTGCCAATCATCTCACGTGAGATAAAGAAGCAGAAGCTCATTGCTACAGCACTGAGAAAATAAGAATATGGCTATGTACTGACCAGGGGAGATTCATTAACCAGATGCAAAATTGCCTGGAGTTGAGGGCTGTTATTGTTTCAGAATGCTTGATGAGTTTAAACCAAGAATGAGATTGGGGATGGGGATGAGTGTTTCATAAAACCTACTCTTTTGATGAAAAATCAAACATAGCAAAACCATAAAATATGGAAAAATATCGCAGAGCAGAGAAATTGATAACTCCAAAGACTTAAAAAACACTTCAAAAGGCACAGACACCATTGTAAATATAATTATAAATCAGTTAATGTCTTGGAAGTTGGATCTAATTAGTACTTCAGCTATTTAATTAATGCTATGGTTGACAGGACAGATATTTTATTTATTTGCATATGGATAATTTGCTTTTAAGTCTTAGCCTGCAATTGCTGCATTTACAAAATTAACACTAAGTTAAGTGAAATAAATTCCACTAAAATTTGTTATTGCTGATAATCTATACTTTTAATTTGAGATTTTTGTTATGATTTAAATATTAAAATACAGCAATTTTTAGTAAAGTTTCATTTATACATTTTTAACAAGAGAGAAATATTTTAAAGAAGGTCATGTGTACATGATTATAAAACCATTTAAGAATTCCCAACAAAACTAGGATAAAATTGTCATTGTCATTTTTTCCAAGTAGGAAAATAAACATTAGAAAACATTTTAGTGACTTTGCTTCACAACACAATGAGGAAATCTAGGTCCAGCCACCTCCCCCAGGTGAGTCACTGTTATTACAGAGGTAACAAATTGAAACTAACATAATATATTTGAAACTCAGTGTTTTGTATTGCACAGCATGTAGATGATGGAGACCTTTCTGCCAGTACAAAATACCAAAAATTTGGAATTAGAACCCAGTTGGCCTGGGCAGGGGAATGAGGATAAAGTACTTAAGTCCATGTCTCGATATCTTCAGAGACATCAATTTAGACTCCAACGTAATGCTCTTAATTGTATCCAATACAGAGTCTCTACATGTTATTTGGGGCCTGCACACCAGACCGGCGGCAGGCGGGCTGGCTGAAAACATGCACCCTACACTCTTATCTGTGAATTTCCATGCAACTATAGATTTTCTTCAGCTACATGATAAAAGGACGGAATGAGTACAACAATCAAGTTACATTTTGTAACAATCAGAAAAATAGAAGTTTACATACACCCCACCCCCAAACACACACACACACACACACACACACACACAACTTTTCTTTCAATGGAACTTAAGAATAGATTAAGATCTTTGCACTGAGACCAATAATTTATCTAACCGAATTAACTTTCAAGGCTGGGGATATGGGCCAATGTGTAAAATGTGTGCTACATAAGCGTGAGTTTGGACCCAAAGCACCAGCTTAAAAGCCAAGTTTTCATGGTGGGCATGCTAACACCAGAGCTGGGATTTGAAGACAAGAGAATCCTGGGAGTTTAGCTAAAATGGAGTGTTCAGGGTTCGGTGGCATCCTGCCTTAAACAATGAAGAAGTTGAATGGATATCAATCTGTGGCCTCCACACACACCTCCATCTGTAACAGGAATAAATAAAATCCCAGAGACAGATAATAGAGTTCTAGCTGAAAATCAGAGAAACAAAGAAGCGAAGCCAATAGCTCTTACCTCTACCCAGGCTGAAGCAATCCTGTCCTAAACATGGCTGAAAACAAATTGCCCTAATGATGCTATAGACCAAAATGCCCCAGACTGAATATCTACTCCTATTTTACATACCTCAACTGCTGTAATTAAAGGCATGTGTTCCCAAGTGCTTGAGATCACCTTTGTGAGAGCTGTTTCTCTTTTAAACTTGATCAATTTCATGTAGCTCAGTGTATCCTTGAACTAACAGAGACCCATCTACTTGTCTCAAGTCCGGGGATTAAAGGTGTGTGCCACCACTGCCTGTGTCTATGGCTAGCTACTATGGCTGCTGGGATTAGAGTTGAGTATTACCACTGCTGGACCTCTAAAGAGTACATGAAGATGCATGAGTATCCAAACATAATCATCAATGCATAATAAGGTAAAATTTTGTGGACATTAATTGTAGATGTGGGGAATTTATGAATGTTAGCAAAATTAGAAGATATGATAAAATGTTAAGTAAAATTTTCATGATATTTTAGTGTTCCAATTCTCAGCCACTTCTCGAATCCCCTGGTAAACATGGTTCCTGAGGGGGCAGACATCTTCAAAGTAATCTTAGTTGTGTTGCTTTTAATATGGACCCACTATAAACTATGTTCCTCTATGTGTCAATAGTTGAGTCCGTCTAAGCCTCCTAAATTTAAATAACTTGATTTCATAGAGCAGGGTAGCTACATAAGGCAAATTACAAAAATATCTGAGTTATCCTGGGTGCCTGAGAAATGAATGAATGGTTCAGAGTATCCACTGCTCTGTCAAAATATTAGAGTTCAGATCCTAGCAGCCACATCAAACGAATCACAAAACATCCTTGAAATATCCTAGAACCTTCTAAATGGAAAGACAGAAGTAGGCTTTGGAAGCACTTTTCCTGGACAGAGCTATATCATCAATCTAGAGGGGACTACAAAGCTGGCCATCTATAGGGACTTGTGCCCCTCTTAAAAACTGACTGGGTAGTTTCAGTTTGTAAAGTATATGAAAATCGTAAATATTATGAACTCAGTTTAGACATACTTTTGAAGGAGACAAAGAAAACAATAGATGCATATACACTTTGGGGTTGTTTATTTAAGGATATGCCCAACACTTTTTCTGGCCTGTAGAATCTGCAGTATCGTTTATTGAAGGGCTGAGGAAGTGGTTGGTTTCAAGTGAATCCCATGGCAGACACAACAAAGGCAGAATGATGAGCATTATGAGTAAGTAGTAACTCACTATCAGCTCCTGAAGCAGACAAGTCAGGGCAGAGTGGGAAGAGCAAGGGTTCCAAAGAGCAGACAGAGCATACCCACTTATGTTGTGGTAGTAAAGTCCTCTGTTAATGGGGGCCAAGTATCTGTCTTTTATAAGTACTTTAAATACTCTGTGGGTTCACAGTACCTGAGGACTGTGGTGGATCTGCTATGGGTCTGCTGGCGGGGAGTAAGATGTGGCTTTAGAATTCATGATTCAGCTGGAAGACATAAGCAGCTCAATTGCTACCAGAGTGGGAATTGAAACAGTGATGGGGACTTTCCAGTTGGCCCAGGAGACCCAAGTTTTAGATCATGAAACTACTTGACTGCCTAGTTAGTAAAGGAGAGGTTACATCTGCCTAAAAGAGGTCAACAGTGCATGATGCCATAGACCTATGTGGCCTCTTATAATTACCCCCAGAAAGACCTTAAAGTTTCAGAGCCAAACAGAATCATGAGTGAAGTATGGCTTCCCATATATAAACAAAAGGGAGTTAGGTTTTGCTGGGACCCAGGTCTTGGTCTGTGATGTCATAGGGTACAGCCTACCCAGGGTGTGTTTTCAAACATGATTGGAAGACTCTTTCCTGGAGATTGTGTTCTCCATGAAGAATGTAGCATCTTTTGCCACCTAGTAGGAAAGCTAGGATACGGAACGTGACACCATTTCATTTTGTAGAAATCAGGAAAGCACAAAGCAGGGAATTGTGTTCTTTATGAGGACATTAGAAAGGTAGACAGTCTTTTCTGCAAGAATTGGAGCTTTTCTATGTATAGTAAGGTACATGCCCTCAGAGAGAGGGTGACTGATAAAGTCTTCCTCAAAATTTGCTCAGAGATATAAGCACCTTCTTTCAGCCATGCTGAACCAGGAAAGAGCACTTGATTCCTGAAAGTTGCAATAACTTTGTTTATATGTTCAAGACTGTACATTTACTTTTGTTTGCAGAGGGGTGGATTAGGGGAAGTCTTTTTGGTTGGTCTTTATTTCTGTTTTTTGTTTTGGAACCTGGCCTCATGTAACCAAGGCTAGCTTTGTACTCACTACATAGCAAAAGCTGTTCTTGAACTCCCGATCTCTCTGCCTTTAATACTTAAGAGCTGAGATTATCAACATGAGCTGCTATATCTGGCTTTCTGTGGCTCTTTCAAATTCCTTCCCCCTGTGTCCTTTATTATCTATACAAAACTAGTTTCACTCATTTCTATTATTGGTTCTTAAGTGCTATGTACACAAAAATAAAGATAATGGAATATATGCGAGATGATAGGCATGTTAATTAGCATGATGGCAATTATTTCACAATGACACATTTCAAAAATACAAAATTGTACACATTAAGTATATTGTTTTTGTCAATTACAAGCTATGTGATGAGAGCAACAGAGTCATAAGAGAAGAGTTAGGGCAAGAGAAAAAAATATCAGTGGTGAGGTTATTCAGTTGATATTTACCCATATTCTTACATGCTGCAAGAGAATATTCCACTGAATGTTAATAGCTCAGCTTCTTTGTACGTTCATCAATGAATGACCTATTAACTTGGAGTGTGTGTGTATGTGTGTGTGTGTGTGTGTGTGTGTGTGTGTGTGTGTGTGCGTGGGTGCATGTGAACATGCATGCACATATACACATGCACATATAACTACTATGAGCATTCAGAAATTTTTTGCAGGATGATATATTTTTATTGTGTCTTGAAGTACCTGGACATGTGTTTATAGCAGAGTCAGACATTTCCGTACAGTTTTGGCAGCACTAAACTCCTACAAGCAAATCTGTACAAGAAAGTTGTTCCATACCTTAACTACTACCAGATAATTTATTCACACTGTGGAGGTATACTGCTATCTGATTGTATTTTAATTTCTATTTAACAAAAAACACAAGCAAAAAATAACAGAGATCAGAAGAGATCTTCACTTTCAAATACCATTGGTAAGTTGCTTAAGCTCTCTATTACTAATGTTTTTCTTCCTCTAATTGTTTCTAACTAGAGCACCAGCCTTCACAGGATAATCTGGAAAACTGGTCCATAAAGTATAGGAAATTCTCAGAATACTGTGTGAGGCATAGAATGTATAATGACAGTTTTCAGTTTTGTTGCCGCTCATATTAGCTGGAAAAAAAGTTTAGTTATGTCAAATGCAAATATAATTTGCATATATCAAATGAAATGTTAGTTATATCACAATATCAATCTTCTAAACTATTCCTGAAAATATTTTACAGTGTGGAGAGTAATAGTATGGGTGCATGTTAACTTCTCTCACATTACTGTATTCCAGATACAATATAAAATGCCAGGAAGCAAACTGATGACATTTGTATGGCATTCTGTATGACTAATTGAAGAACTTCATTTAAGAGTTCACAGATCTTGGCAATGCTGTGACTTGGAGTTATAGGCAAAAGAGAAAGAGAATCAAGTGAAGAAAACGTCAAAGTAGTTTTTTTAGTAGAAAAGATGAAGTATAAGCAGACATACTAAGGTAGACAGACAAACCAGGTGAAGCCTGGATAGTGATGAAGAACCTTCATACAATCCCTGGGATTGATGGGTGAATCAGTTGACTAGAAGATAGACACGATGAAGAAGGGTAGCACAGCTAGATCTATATCAAATATTAATGCCAACTGATGCAGAAATTGAGTCAGGATTGAGAAAGGAAGGAACTCACACCTTCTCTTCATTAGTGATAGAATCATTCATATATATATGTACATACATATATATATATGAATCATTCATATATATATATGTATATATATATATTCAATGCATCTAACTGCATTGTAAGCTCCAGGAGGACTCCAATATTTGAAGCAAATATTTCTACAGGGAAAATAACATCTGAAAGGTATATTAAGGAAAAATACATACACCAGGGACATATTACAAGTCCAAGTCTTTAGTAAATAACACCCCACTCTTTCCCTTTCTCTTTTCATCATGTCCACTAAACATTGTAATCTAAGTTATCATACACCATGTCAACTTATGAACTTTTGCCACTGGACTAACTATGCTTCATCTATCATTCCCATAGACCTCTTTCTGATTGCCCTAATCCACTACCCCAACTCTACAGCTTCTACATACAGTCACTCTACATGTACGTCTTATCCCAACACTTGGACTCTGATCTTTCACTGTTCTTTTTGCCCTACCTTGCCTCCCCTTTCTTGCTCCAAGGCCTCCTCCAAAGAACAGGACAAAGCACAAATTTTGCTTGTGTCCAGAGTTGTTTATTCATTTGTACATCTGTATGTCAACTCTTCATATGAAGGTGTATATGGAAGCCACAAAACACTTCTCAATTCCCTGGAGCCTAAGTTATGAGCAGTTGTAAATCATACAATGTGGCTGATTTACTTTGAAATCAGGTCTTCTGGATAATCTGTTAGTGTCCTTAACCACTTGGCATTCTTCCATCACAAACCCATTATGACATTCATGAAAATAAAGTAATATAGTTTACTATGCCATGATAGTCCTCAATGAGAGATATGAAAAAATGACCACTAGCACTTGTAAATTTCAAAAAGTCTGTGCAGTATTTCCACTAGATTACTTTATTCAACAAATATTTAATGGGCTCTTCCTAAGTCCTACGTAATTTTGTCACATTATAGATACTGCTATGACAAAACAGACCAAATAGTAATTTTTGTGGTGCTGATATTTTAGGAAGAGTGAGGAGTAAATAAAAGTATATACTTCATATTGTGTACGGAAAAAAACAGAACAGACCTGAAGATAAGCAAATGTCTATTGCAAATTCCTGGTTCTCAAGGTGGGTCAAAAAGGATTCATCAATTGGTTGCCTTTTGCTTCACTCTAATAAGCACAACCAATAATCTCCTCCTCTGAAGTTCTTTCTCTCCTATTCCACCAATTAACTATTCACAGTGAAGAACAACTTTCACAGGTGGAAAAAGTGTCTCCATGGTTATGAGCATTGGGATGCTCATGCAGAGGACCAGAGTTCAGGTACTAGAATCTGTATGATTGACTTACTACTATCTAGAACTCCAAATCCATGGGATCTGTCACTATCTTCCAGCCTCTATAAACTCTAACATGTGCTAGACACACATACACACAAATAAATAAATACAATTAAATTAATAAGCTAATTAAATCATGAAACAAGACATTCAAAATTTCTTCCCAGCTAGGCCCAGCACAAGTTGTACCATGGCCCAGTCAAGAGAATCCTTATATCCTTCCCCTCCATGTGTTCCATTCCCCCTAGTCTTGTCAACAAACTCTACATTTTAGCCAGGATACACATCCTTCAAGTCATCTCATGATTCCTCCTACCATCTGACTTCATCTCAGAAGACACATTCAACCTCTTTATTCATTCAAGTCCTACAAATCATGTACCAGAGCTGAGCCACCTGATCCTCTCCTCCACATACCACACATTATCCAAGAACACATACCCTACTCTGGTGTGGTCATCCCTGCCTTTACCACACTCAAACTCTATGCTTTGGCCAGGACACACACCTTGCATAACAGCCCAGACTCTATTCTATTTTATTTTTACCATCTGATTTTGCTACCACCACCCCGCCGTGCCTCATTCAACTTCAAGGACCACTCTAGTTCTGCATATCTGCATATTCCAACCATGTACATCCATCAAATTTTTCCTTTCCTGTACCCTCCTCAATCTTCAGATCTAAATAAATCTCACACCCAGTGTCTTGACCTACCCTGGCAGGTCCTGCCCATGCCACCTCTAATCTTTGCACCTGAACCAAGTATCTATCACACCCTGCCTGTGAGTTCAGACCTATGTCCACCTGATTTTATCCCATCCAAGCCATTTCCAACATTCAGGCTCAACCCAGCCTACTCATTCTGTTCTCTGTCCAGGTCCACATGTTCAAGTATAACCATAAAAACACAAATAACATATAAAATCAAAGTACACTGCCTACCTCATATACCCAGTACTATAAATATATTCTGCAATGACACACTCTAAATAACAATCATAAGTTTCATAAAAAAAACCCAAGACCAACACAAAAAAAACACAGGCAACTAAGGAATGCTTGTTGGAGAAACAGTCTTCCCCAAGGATGAGCCTCCAACCTCTTTAGTCCAATACCAATTGGTACAAAAGTTATGTACACACAAGAAAATGTAAATAGATATAAATGAAAATAAATCGGCTTGTATTTATATATTTATCTGTTTACATATATATGAAACAACAAAAGTTAAATAAAAAGAGTTCCAGAATTGAAGAGAAAGCAAGGACGACATTGTTAAGGTTGGATGGAAAAAGGAGAAGGAAGAATATTATGTAATTGCATTTTAATTGAATTATACAATAAAAATTAAAAATAAATAAAAAGTTACTTCTACTTAATCTTAGAAATCTCTGATGCTCTCAAACTTTCATCTCCATGCCAGAGCATTCAATATATCATAGCATTCAAAACACACTATGTTGTCATTTTCTTTTTGTTTAAAATAGATTTTTCTCTCATACATATTCCTCTTCCTTCACTCCTCCCAGAATCCTCTTCCCTCTCCCCCAGATCCACTCCTTCTGTGCTTCTTTCACCTTCAAACAAACAACAAACTCATATTTGGTGATACTGAACACCAGGTTAGACATAATAAATAGTAAATGTGTTATGAAACAAATTGGGTGAGATTGATCATCTGGGAAAACAAATTGAACTTGGCAATTAGAATGATAAGCTAACTAGCTTACTGTACAAAAGTGGTTTCTGAAGGCATAAGGACAAAAATAGATAAGTTTGTCATTTGTAAAGTTTATCTTACTATAGTTAAAGATATTCAAATTTTATTTAAAAGAATATAAAATTCACAATTCTATAATTGGGCTGACTAGCACACGACAAACATACTTTTCTCATAAGGAATTTTTATCTTAATACTTACTTGATGATTTTCAAACTATGACAAACTACTAATAAAGGCATTCATTTACAGTCATTTGATTTTATTCAATTCATTCTCCTGAGACAAAAACTAATATCCAAGTATGGCTGCCTTGTTTGATTCCAGCCTTTCTTAGAATAGACACTTTGCCTTTAAATATCAAAATAGAATCTCAACTATTAAAATAGAATTACTTTTGTAAAATAGAATCACATTTTGCATTTCTGAGCTAGCACAGGACTAGAACAAATATTTGAAATGCTGGGAGCAGATATAATTAAGGGGCACCCCACTGATGCCTGCCCTAGGAAAGTCAGTGGCCCCTAGAGCAGATAACACAGTATGTGAGTGACAGCTATGAAAAAGACAAGTTTTTTTCTAGGGAGGAGATAGAATGCTACATCAGGTTTTACACGAGCATTTATGCAAATATTGTTGCGAGTGCACACATTAACATTGGCCACATTTTCAATGTCAAATCTCTCTTTACATTTCATTTTGGTATAGCAGGTACATTTAAAATGTTTATAAAAGTATTTCAAGTCTCCAACTCTAGGGTTGCCAACTACTTCAAAATGCCCATTATTCAAAGGTTTAATTTCTAAGTTCTTTGGGTTCAAATGAATAGAGTGATTTGAATTCTCAACTCTCCTTGTACAGATGCCTCGATGATTGCAAAGTGTTTGGCTGCACATTTTGACTGCTAGCGTGATGTTGATCACATATGGATTCAGGATATCCTTCATGTATTTATGGAGGGTGGGACAACCTGTCTGTGAAACAATAAAACAGTCAGTGTAGCAAGGTACAAATTCCTCTGTGAATAGATACACTATAGTAAGTAGCTCTTAAAGAAGCATGTAACATCAGACTGAACAAGTGGTAGAAAATACTCTTTTTCAATCAAACAAGCAAAGTTAATCCAACTGTATTTTAACATGTGTACGTTTTGTGGCCATTTAATTCAACTGAAAAAAAATGTTTAATTTTCAGCCTGTTCTACACATCATCATTTCTAATAATTCACAAATTAATCCACAGTATGGAATTTTACAACCATGGGCTTTTGGACTATGGACTTTTGAGGTTAACTTGCCCCAAAGTAGTATTATTTTCATGAATGACTATGGCTGTCTATCTATGACATCTCAAACTTTGAAAATCTTAGTTTGCTCTCTGGGTCACATGAGAAAAATTAGGTAAGCTGGTTATGCTTCAGTATTACCACTTGTAAATTTTCCTAATTTACAAGTTTTGCAGCCTGCCTCATAGGGTTATGAGGAAGACAAATGATAAGATGTATATGGTATCTACCACTTCTTCAGTTAACATTCAACAAATCATAAATAAATTTCACAAGAATCACATTTGTTAGATGAGTTAAACATAATTAAACAGATTCAAAATTCATGTCTAAAAAGAATAAATATGTTCAACTGTATATGTTTTAGCTAAATGTTAAACAGTCAAAGGTGTGCATACTGACAGTTCTTTAACAAATTGTGTAGACAAGACAGACAAAGAACAGAAGTGGTCCATCTTAGCATTACTGTATTCTTCAACTTGGTCACTGGCCATTAAAAAACTGTAGATCATGATACGTCATGATACAGTGCTACTGAATGAGCCAAACTGTGATAGCACGTTGACAGAAAAGGCAAAGGCTCTTGGCAGCTCTGACTTGAATTTTCTATTTGCTACTTTTCCTTGTGTTGAGTCTCTATTTCTTCAGTGATGTCCTGGAAAAGGTTCCTGTCCCCAGAAGCTGTGACTATGTGAGCTTACAAAGTAGGAGATTGTAGATGTGCTTAGAAGCGTGTTAAAAGGGAAATCTGAGGAAGCTTGAAAAGTGATTCATTAGAATACTGAGCGGAAATGACACAAAGCAAAGGAGGGGTTTATGATGAAAGCAAAACTAGTCATAAATTGAGAAAAGTAACTGATATATGTAGAGTCTATAAAGGACAATGCAAAGAAAATACCGAAAGTGGAAAAAGTAACATCAAAGTTGAAGTCTATCTGTACGTGAATGAATACTGCAGACCTTTGGGTATAGTGGCAAAACAATGAACAGTTAAGAATAAAGTGATATTAAAACAATTAGGACAACTAAAGAATGTCCTTCCAGCCTACTCATTGTGGATGCCTGGTTGCTTCCCCCTCAGAGGAAGGAGTTCTCAACTTTTGTTCTTTTTTTTTTTTTTTTTTTTTTTTTTAAAGGAAAGAGTATACAGAAATCAGAAATGTACCCATTACTGAGTTAATAACCTTGAGAAAAGAATTTATAATTTAGGAAGGACAGCAGCAAGAATTTGGGTTATAAACTTGGAAGATTATAATTTTAAAATAATTCTCTTTAACTCAAAATATTTTACCAGGAAATATATACCATTCCTGATACTTACTTTCTATTGGTGGTCAAACTTAAGAAAATATAATAATATTATATGATTAAAAATTAACATTTTGAAATATACGTTTAAATTATTTAAATAAATATTTAACATATTTAAGTATTCATTTGAACAGCAGTTTAAATGCTTTTATGTGATATATTGATATTCCCTAAAAGACAAATGTTCTACTCCTCAAAAGCATCTCCTGTCCTGAGGATATAATATCTGTTCTCTGCAATTAAAGGACAGGCCTCCTGGGCAATAAGTTCCTCTGAGAATCTCTATATTCAGTGTTTTATTACCACATCAGTCACACACAAAAAATAAAAAAGATAAAAAAGAAAACAATCAGCCTCAGCTTAGCAATGCTAAATTCACATACATTGAGACACGTGCATAAACACACAAATATATGTGCACAAAATTCATTTACTCAAGAGATTTGTAAAAAAATGAGGCCTATACTTAATATGGGGAATTAAATTATAGAGACCTATTGTGTGAAATTAAACATCATGTAAAAAATCTGAAATTGTAGTTCTGGTTTTGCTACTTACAAACCACAGGGCCTAGAGAACTTCAATTAATATCATTGAACATCTGATTCCTCACTGGAAGGTACAACATTTTCTACTTCAAAATTTTAAAAATGCAGCATATCTTGATTTGGTAAACATTGAGCATTTACTTATTGCCAAGAGAAATGCTAATTTTATTAACATAAAGTCTTTAATAGCATTAAGGATAGAATTCTTTTCTATTTCCTACCAATACCTTACCTGTTCGTTTTGTGCTATATGTAATTGATCCCATATTACAATTCCACTGGCCCCCAGAGCAACAGCTTCACCAATTATATTATGAAGGTCATTCTGACAAAGGCGATACAAAGAATTAGCAGGAGTAATCAGTGAAACTATTTATACAGGACAGCTTCACCAAGCTAAGCATGCTGACCTAACACTAACACATTAAATACTTCCACAGTCTTTAAATCTTTTACTCAGGCACTTCTTTACTATAAAGAATGCATCATTGTTTTAATGACTTCTGTTAGAAAAAGACCCAGTTCCCTGGCAGAAAAAGAAGAGGAGGAAGAGGATGAGGAAGAGAAATAGTTAAAATATTGTCTACATTTTGCAGTTTTTTTCACAGCAGCTAACAGATCGTATGATTATATTACACACTAAAAATGTAGTAATTTTACTTCCTTTGGAGAACATAGAACTACTGATGTATATATTCCTAAATGAAACATAAAGTCGAATTACACTTTTGAATAATATTACATTCGTGTTGACACTATTTCTGCATAGTAACACATAGCTATAATTCTTTGATTTACTCACAGTAGGAAGGAACTCCGATGGCCGGTCTTCAAAAATAATGCGTATATACAGAAAAAAGGGAATTGGATTATCTTCAGCAACCATTTTAGAAACCCTGAGGCTTTCCAATAGACGGTACTGGCTGTAGATTTTTGCATTAGGAGATAATTTCATTGCATAGGGCACCATGGTCCCCGGGTAAAGGGCAGTGGTTTCTTTCCATAACCAGCCCATATTACTGTTTATGTTTACTTGGACATCATCACATTTTCCGAGGTAACCTGGCTTTGTAAAGTTTGCATAATTATAACATGGAGGATAATAATAGTAACCCCATAAAATTTTGGGCCGAAGATTTTTCGCCAATTTTAATGTCTCTTCCATGAACCTTCTTCCTGCCTGTTCAAATTGAGATTTGCCTACTCTGGCGGCTCCTGCATAGGAATAATATGGAAATTCGTTCTGTACCAATTCAATAGACTTTTTCTGATAAATGTCAAAGGGTGGCCAGTTTCGATCCCAGATGGGATCCCACTCTTTCCAGTAAATGATAGCTATGCCCGATAGGTCTACTGGAATATAATGCTCGATATCAGTCTTAGCTTTGTCCAAGTGCTCTTGCAAATTCGCCGACTGAGGTACTCCTCCAAAATATTCTGTTTTATTACCATCTATATATGGATATTTTCCAAGTTGATCGTGATAGAATATAGTGACAGCATGCCCTGTGGAAGTTTTTCCGGGGATTCCTATTAAAGAGAAGAGACTCAAATCCAATGAGTAACTAAAGTTTCCAATACAATTTTCAGTTGGGACATTCCAGGCCCAAAGGAAAGTCTCATTTGGCATAAGTGGTGCTGCCGTATAATTCACAGTCAAGGAACATGGAATCAGAAGGAAGATTATTAACACTGTCTGGAATGTCCCCCCAGACTCCACAAAGCACCGCCAAAAGACATGATTAAATCCTAACCATCCCATTGCAGAAAATAATTACTTGGTAAACACTTATTTCTTCTTACACACTTATGTTTGTCCAGTATGTGATGCAAATGAGGAGAAAGATAGTGACATGAGGTCACCCTAACAGTTGACAGTATGATAACTGCTTTAAGTTGAAGATTATTCTTCTTGTGTTACATTTCAGGAATATTTCACAGCAAGTTCAATCATCCATAACTGAAAAAAGACAAATATGGAAAGCCATGAGAGCTTTGCCAATTCCTCAATACTCTATGCAGAGAACTTAACTCAGTTCCAAAAGACAATATGCCTACTATTGTGTTTAAAGCACTAAGATTTTTTTCTATTCTGTATGATACAAAACCTATATGTCAACATTAGTCTTCTAAAATCATCCCTGTTCTTACACAGAACCAAATGCGACTATTTTTCACTTTTATTATGTATATAAAATACTGTGTCTAGCAATGCTTTAGTAAAAAACCAGTTGAATAAAAATAAACTCTTGTGTATTTGTCTTAAAATACCACTGTGTAATGATTTACTAAATTTTGAAACTAACCTTTCACAGAATTAAAATGTTTTTCAGATATGAAATGAATTATATTAAATTTGGAATTCACAAAGACCAATGTATACACTTAGATTGAGGTCATCTCTTTAAGTCAGCCATGAGAACATATAAATACAACAAAAAAGGACCCAGGAAGTTGTACTTATGAGTATAGTATAATAACTATAAAAGAAAAAGAGGCTATAGATTTGAAAATGTGGGGGAGACATGGAAGTAGTTGAGCAAGAGTACTTTCAAGAGTCCTGAAAGAGAAAAGTGAAGGGGAAAGTGATGTAACCATTTTAATTAAAAAAAATCTATACAAATTGGATATCATGCATCAGTAGCCTAGTAACACCAAAGAAATACATACCAGGAGCCTTGATTTACATAATTCAGAGGTGTCTGAGGTTAATACCAATAAGCAAAGTCTTCATCAAAGACTGAGTCAATAAGAAAATGAAAGAAGATGAGAAACTTCTTTAGCAGAATTAATTTCAATTTGTAGAAGTTTAGGAGAACCCATATAGTTGCCCACACACACACACACTTATCACTGGTTTAGTTTCTCATACTTACAGAGTCAATAATCTAGATATGTTAGTTGGTAAATTAAAAAAAAAATCAGTACACTGGGATATCAGATATTTGTGGGATACGTCACCACAAAATACATCTATACATGTGGAATATATGTATTTACAATTAATCACGCCTTAATAGTTCCAAAGAGATTGCTATGTTTCTATTTTACCATCAAAAGACATCATCTATGATTTGTTGAGAAAAATAGGACAGTGAAGTTTCCCCTTCACAGATGGCTCAGTTAGGCTCTCCACATTGAGAATGTCCTCATAAAAATCTAACTAGAAAGAATACTTTAAACAGAGCCTCAATATCATTTCTACATCTCATTCATTATAGGGAAAATGGAGCTAATTGCAAACATAATGACCCAAGAAAGTCTACTTGTAGCACTTTCTCAAATTTAAGATCAGAAAAACAAGTGAATATCAAGAAGTTGATTAAAAAAGCATACATGGTTACCTTGCTGGAAAGAACCTTATTAACCTTTTTAACACCTTCCCACCATCTGCATCTCTTACATAACAAAAGAAATTCTTCTTAATTCATGTGTACCATAGCTAGCCTAAGTCTCAGCCAGTGGTCCTAGAACAGGGCAACGGGAAAACCATACCTACAAGTGACCTTATAGTTTGGATTTCACAGCAAATTCCAAGGACCTAGAAGCCGGTGACATCACAAAGTGGAAAGATTCTCCCAAGATTACAAACCAAGATATTTTGTTTCCACCACTTTTTCCTCATTCAGTTCTCCCATCCTTTAGGGAAGAAAAGTTTGCTTTAAAAATTCTCTATTTTTCTACTTTTGTTGAAAGCCTAATAGATAATTACCCATCTCTATTTAGCTTTTAATGTGTTCTTCCACTATGGGCTCACTTTCAGACATGTGACTTTCCTATTAATATTTTCCTAAGTCAATCATGAAATTGACAAAACTGTGTCAGTTTCCAAATCTCATATTCTATTAATTTATCAATTTGATAATAATTTCAGCTACTATGTGTAGCATGTTGTTTTCCGGCAGCCCGCCTGCCCGCCAGCCCGGGCCCATAGCCGCGCCAGCCCCAAATAACACTCAGAGACTCTGTATTTGATACAATCCTGTTGGCCAATTACCATTATTGTTTAAGGACTAGCTCTGCCTTAATTATTAACCCATTTCTACTTATCTAAGTATTTCCACGTGGTCGTCTTATCGGGGAGCTGCACGGCAGGCTTCCTGCTTCTTCCCTGGGCTACATGTCGACCCCAACTACTTACTCTCTCCTCCTTCTGGTCTCCTAACCCCGCCTGTCTTGTTTCCTATTGGCCACAGAGCTTTATTAACCAGTATGAGAAACATATATACAGAATAACATCTCCCATCAACTATGAAAACATATGAACTAGCTTTCAGCTCTATGAAGGTGAACATATAGTTGACTTACTGCACTATACCAAAAAAATGACAGGAGAGGACATAGAGCATCATCCCTCTAGATTTGTTTTTCTCATGAGATCTCTTCATGCTTTGGGAAAACTCTATGAAAGCTCAAGGACTATTCCTTGATCAGAAGCAGTGGGAGCACATTTTATATTTTACTAAAGGTAGACATAATCATGATTCTAGATTTTTCTTAATTCAATATTGTGACTAAAACCTCATGATTGGCTTCATAGGGACTATGACAAATTCTCGATTAAAAAAAAAAAAATCTTAAGTACTTTTACCTTTGGTAGAACAAAGATCTGGACTGGACCATTCCAGGGAGATAGTTCAACTGGTTTTCTTCAGTTAATCTGTCACTTGTAAATTTAGTTCACAGAAACAGAACTTTAAAATAGAACAGGGAAAAATATGGGGTTTTTTCTGTTTTAATATATAATTGGTACAAAGAGAGCATTTAATAAATCTACATCTTTCCTAATTGTTGTTACCAACAATATTTCCCCTTGTTCCATTACTTTCTATATGTAGAACAGTAACATGCATATAAAGTTTCCTGCAGAGTGTTGTAAATTAAACTGTTTATGATAAACCACAGAAATTGTTTTGATGGGAATGAAACACTTCAAGAAAGTCATGCCAGAGAAGAAGAGATCAAGTCATAATGCTTACTCAGCCTGAGTGATGGTGCTCAGGAACCAAACTGTGCAATCCTGAACGGAACCTGCATGAAGAAATCTCCATGTACCAGGATTCTATTAACATGGCACAATAACTCATGCTCTGGGAGGATTGCTCCCATTTGCCTACCTCTCTGCATCTTTGAGAAAGGTCAGGCTTAGAAAGCACCCTAATTGAGGTTAGAATTTAGCAGCCTTCTCCAACTAAAATGAATTTCTAAATGGTAAAATGCAACTTATATCAAAAGTATTGTTTTTTAAAATAGATTATTGGAATAAGTTATGTTTTAACAAATAGCATTTAAAACACAGAAGAGGGGGAAAGTACAGCTGTAAAATACATGTATTTTATAGTGTTGTGTCGTTATATATTTATCAAGCCAATCAACCTGTGAGATGATTAGTATTTACTTCTGATTTCATAAGATCTAGAAACATCTAGGAGATAAGTCACTGAGAATGATTATGAGTGAATTTATTGTGTCCCAATATAGTGCAGTTTCTTCAGGACCAAGATGGATTGCATGTTTTCTTTCCACCCTGCCACAATATTCATTGTTCTGCATATATGGCCACTGGGGAAGAGTCCCACAACATTAATTTATTAACTTCTTCATTTTTTCTTTTTTGTTATTCACGACAGGGCATTTTAAAGGCTGGGATTACAAGTGTCAGCCTTTATACCCAACCTCTCAAAGACAGATTTGTGGAGTTTCTATAAGGAGAGAAAGACAAAGAGAGAGAGATAGATAGAGAGAGAGAGAGAGAGAGAGAGAGGAGAAAGAGAGAGAGAGAGAGGAGGGAGGAGGGACAGGGAGAAACTGCAATAAATATTTCAGGATCTATGGTCTATGATGAGCTATCTATGTGGACTATGGACTAGCTACATCAAAAATCCCAAAAATTGTAATTATATGTAGAAACATATCATTTTTAATGCCCGAGAGCCCAACTTACAAAAGAACCCAGACTGAGTATATATGCTACGGAGGACAGAACAGTGAAATGTACAATAAGTACACCAAGGAAAATAGTGTTCACAGTGTAGATTCCATTCTATGATTGTTAAATCTTAGACACTACTTTCTGTCCATCAGAAAACATCAAATCTCTGAAAGAAATTCTTTGTTGGTGGTCCCAGTAGCCAAATGTTGTTGAAATCTAGCATCCCAGGAGTACCAATGTTTAAAGATGCATGCATATGAAAATAATGATAACAGCAGATAGAAGAATAACTAAAATTTAGAGGTGAATTGTAGGTTTGCAGGATATTTGCTTATGACCAATTGCTTATACAAGAAATTGGTGGAGAGCAAGGAGTAAAGTTGTCACTTAAACTATATAGCAATCCAGTCTCCAAGTCTCATATGCCCTGAGAAAGACTGTTATTGAACGGGTAGATGTACTCAAAGTAATTTTTGGTTGCATGTTTCCATTGTTGCACCCACTATAAGGTATAGTTACTAGTCACATAACTCAGAATCATTTAGAAAGAGAAATAGTGACTTCTATGTTTCATAGATTTCAAGAAAATTGTGTTGTAATTGTGTTTTTTCATATTATGTATCTTAAAATGGATGGGTTTTGTGGTTCAGTTGGGAGTGCTTGTTGCTGGTATTCTTCATGGTGTTTAAAATGGTGGCGCCTCTTAAATTGATGGAAATTAGATTCATAGGAATTTTGTTGGCATGAGTTGAAAATAAATGAGTTGCTTTATAGTCACAAATTTACCTTTAATCTTTAAGAAAATGGCAAATAAACATTGGGGTTTGGTCATAAGGAAGATTCATCTAAAAACAAGTAAATGTAGCTACACCTCTCCTCTGAACTGTGGTAAGAATCATAATTTATTATTTTTCCTAGAAGCTCCATAGTAACTAAGATGTTTAGGTGATAGACATTTAGACTAAAATGACTGTAAGCACAGGATTTTTTTATGCTCTCCTTAATGGAGTCACAACAGAGGTTATTTTTATTACATTAGATTACAACAGATTATTATATTGCTTTAAAATTCTGCAAATTCTCTTAATGAGAAGGAAGGCTTATTACTACACAATAGTATTTTACTTTCCTGCCATGAGGAAAGCTTCCTTTAGGAAGAGATAAAGCCAGAAATCTACTGAATAAACAGAAATGAGGTGACCCAAGTGCACATATAGGTGCAGACTGAACTGTAAAACATAGATGTCATAGTTATTTACATCCAAAACTTTTAGGGAATGCTGATGTCCTTCTACTCACAGAGAAGCACTAAGAGAACCAGTAATATTAACCATGGAGGGGTGGCTCCTTAATGGAGAAGAAAACAAAGCAAAAGCCTGCCTTCTATCGAGAAAGCTGAGAGGGAATAGTGCTAACTTCCTGTTGACCTTTTTGCTATCTGGGGAGGCAGACATCACCCACCTTTTGTTCTATAAGCCAATCTCATCAAATTTCCCCAGAATGATTAATCAGACTATTTATTCCCTAGATCATAAGGGACCCTTACAGATGTCACAAGTACTTTATGGTCTACAGACCTCTAAGGTATATATATATATGTCAGAGGCGCACCCTCATGGTCAAGTGTACTTTGTAAGGGAGTCTCTATGTAGTCACACCTTAAGCTTTATTGTGTACCTGGAATTGGACTTATTGAACTATTCTTTCCTGGAAATCTTTTTTCCAGAATGTACTGTGTTTTAAATAGGCTAACTATGAACCACTTGGTACTCCAGGTTCACGAATTCAGTCTGTACCAGGTTTTCATTCTCATCTCTTCATTGTTTGTCTTGTTTCCCCTTTGTATGCCAAAAAATAGGACCTTGGAGAAGGTTAGGAAAGTTTTCTTAAAATAAATATTGGAAAGGGTTCTTGACCTTAAAGTGAGAGAGTGGAACTAAATATGGCTCTTCCTAAGTCTTCTAAGGCAAAGGCAAAGCTTTTTATACAATTATTAAAGTTTGCTATCAAAATATTCAGAGCAACAGCTCTATAACTTTGTACAAGTAACTGTGAAATCTAATCGCCGATTCTCTAAACAAGGAACCATGGGTGTTGAAAATTGGAAATGTATAAGAGCCCATGAGAAAGGGCATAAAAATCCCTGTCAAATATTTCGCAATCTGGACAGCATTAATGTACTGCTTAGATCCCCTCCAGAGGAGCCATAAGGAGGATTGCCCTCTAGAAAAGTCTTAGCCAACATCTGCTGCCCTCACATTAGAGGAGACCAGCTAAGATTAATGCTGCCTCTTCTTTCAAACAACACCAAATGTGTATCCATGTATAAAATATATTCAGTCTCATCAATCTGGTTGAAAAATCTAGTCTATAATGCTCTACTTCCAGAGACTACTTATGAAACACAAGAGAAATTATGAACAGGAAAATGACTGGATAAAACCCCTGTCATGCCAGCACTTACAATGCTTGTAATTACCAATCCTCAAGACCCACATCTACAACCACATTGTCATTTACTCTTCAGTTCTTAAAATAATCTGTTGGTGACAATGGCTTGAATGCTCCATTTACTGACATGATGTAAGAAATTTTGAGCAGAGCTATTGTCACCCCTTGGGCGTATAACCAAATATGAAAAGCTTCCTTAGCCCCAGGACAATACTTGATATGAAAAGTAAAATATGGTTAATGGAATAAACAGGCAGGGGTAAACCATAAAAATAATGCCCCTATTTATTGAGACATGCTTTAGGAGCAGAACAACGTAGTGACTTTCTAGCAGAAATGATTGCTTGTTTTGACCAAGTGTGCCTTTGTGCACTGCGAACCTGGAGAACCACTTCCGACCATGGGGAAATAGTACATCTTCTGCTCACTCTGAGATAAAAGATGAATGAGCCTTGGCCTGAGTCTTTCCCACATTAAGAAAGCAATGCAACAAAAAGTAACTCGTGGGAACCTCACCATGACTCTTTAATACTTTAACACATCAATCCCAGTTCCCTCTCCCTCCCATCCTCCCATGCCACCACCGACCCCCTCCATCCCATTCCCCATCCACTCCCCATTGAGGATGAGGCCTTCCAGGAGGGATCTTTAAAATCATCAAGTCATTTGGGATAGGACCTAGCCCCTCCCCCACGTCTCTAGGCTAAGGGAGTATACCTCCATGAAGAATGTCCTCCCGAAGTCCGTTCCTGAACCAGAGATACATTCTGTTTCCACTGTCAAAGGTCCCATAGACTGCCCAGGCCTTCTAACTGAGACGCACACTCAGGTGTCCTGGCTAGGTCCTATGCTGGTTACCAAGGTATCAGTCTGGGGTCCATATGCTTCCCGTCGTTCAGGTCAGCAGTTTCTATGGATTTCTCCAGCCTGTTCCTGACCCCTTTGCTCATCACTTCTCCCTCTCTGCAACTGGATTCCATGAGTTTGGCTCAGGGTTTAGCTGTGGGTGTCTGCTTCTACTTCCAGCAAGTACTGGATGAAGGCTCTAGGATGGCATATAAAGTAGTCATCAATCTCATTATCAGGGAAGGGCATTTAAGGTAGCTTTTCCATTATTGCTCAGACTGTTAGTTGGGGTCATCCTTATAGGTCTCTGGACATTTCCCTAGTGCCAGATTTCTCTTTAAATCTGTAATGGCTCCCTCTATTATGGTGTCTCTTTTGTTGATATCCTCTATTCTTTCCCTGGCTCAATCTTCCTATTCCCTCATGTTTTCCTCTCCCATGCTCTTCTCCCCTCCATTTCACTTAAATCCTTCTACCGTCACCAACCCCCCCACCCGCTCCCAATTTTCTCAGGAGGTCTTGTGGGAAAAGATTTTCACCAACCCCACACCTGGCAGAGAAGTGATCATCAAAATATACAAAGAATCAGGAAGCTAGTCACCAAAACACCAAATAATCCAATTAAAAAGTGAAGTACAGAACTGAATAGAAATTCTCAAAAAAAAGGTATCCAAACTGGTTGAAAGACACTTAACAAAGTATTCAATATCGTTAGCCATCAGGGAAATGCAACCAAAACAGCTGTGAGATACCATCTTACTCCTGTCAGAATGGCTAAAAACAAAAACACCAGTGACAGTTTATACTGGAGAGGATGTGGAGAAAGGGGTATACTCCTCCACTGATGGTGGGAGTTCAAACTTGTACAGCCACTTTGGAAATCAGTATGGTGGTTCCTCAAGAAAATGGGATTCAGTCTACCTCAAGATCTAGCCAGCAATTCAACTCTTAAGCAAATACCCAAAAGATGCACATCCATGCAACAAAGACATCTGTTCAACTATGTTCATAGCAGCATTATTTGAAATAGCCAGAACCTAAAAGCAACCATGATGTCCCTTAACTGAAGAATATATTTTTAAAAATGTGGTAATTTACACAATGGATTACAACTCAGCAGTAAAAACAATGGAATCTTGGAATTTGCAGGCAAATGAATGGAACTAGAAGAAACTATTCTAAGTGAGGTAAACCCAGTCAGTGACAAAAAGACAAGCACGGCATGTACTCATATATGGATTTTAGACATAGAACAAAGGATCACCAGTCTACAATTCAGACTGCCAGAGAAACTAGGAGACAAGGAGGACCCTAAGAAAGACATACATGTTCCCCCACAGAAGAGGAAAGGAAGCTCATATTTGATGTATTCACCGAAGAGTGTGGAGATGTCATATTGTTTGTAAAACATGGTGACTTTTTCAAATAAGTAACAGCAACTCGGGATGTTGGCAACTCCTGAGCCATAAAAAAAAAAAAAAAACAAAAACAACAAAAAACAAAACAAAAACAAAAACAACAACAACAAAAAAACAAAAACAAAAAAACAAAATCAAAAACACTTTTCACAAAGACCTGTGTTGTGGGTGGGGGGATATTTTTTGGTTGTACTCTGACTGATATTTATGAGACTATCAATAAAGAATAAAGTTACTTTGAATCAGAGTGCAGAGCTACCTATTAGCAGACTAAAATTAGAGGCTATGGAGGACCACAGACATATAGCAAGACACAGATGCCATAGGAAGGGGTTTAGGAAGGTTGTCAGTCCTTTTGGATGGAGAAAGGAGGTCACTGGTATCTTCTCTGCTGCTGTTTTGATCATTCATGTTCTTACCCCAATATCTGACTCCTGATTTTTAATGATAAAAATGATTGGATAAATGTTTCAGATCTTGCTTTGAGTGTGGGAATGGAGGGCACTGAAAATATGAAAGCAAATGTTCTTATACTCCATCCCTTTGTCTTTGCCCATGTTGTAAGAAACAAAACACACTGGGCTAAAGATTCTAGATCCAAATTTGACAAGGATGGCAAGCCTTTAAACTCCCAATGGGGTAACCCTCAGTCCCAGATCAGAAGGAAAATCAACCCAGGGAACAAAAAATAAACCAGGCTGAAGAACAATACCCAGTCATTCAGGAAGACCAACAGGGTCTAAGGTAATAGGATTAAATTCCTTAGCTTTGTGGACAAGAACATTCAGAGGGACAGACACCCTGTGCTGACATTATATGTGAAAAACTATTCCTATAAAGTGTCTCTTCTAGATATCGGACGAATCATTTTGTTATTTGGCCTCCATACTGGCCATTGCCTAGAAATATGCCCTCACAAGTTGTTTTAGGCCAAAAAAAAAAAACTTTTAAAAGCACTGAAGTCTTAAATTGATAAAGTTAAAAAACACATACAAACATATTTTGTTTTTTAAATATTCTTGTAGATTAAAAAGATTTTAACCAAAAATACAAACAATAAAAAATTATTATTTTGAAATTTTCACCTAATTTGTTTTCTGGTACAGCTTGAGTATCTCTGCCATCATACTGTATACAGAATATAGTAAAAACTTAACCCTTCTAACAAGTTCTTTCTCCATGAAACTGTTATGCTTGGATATTGTTCACAGATTTGTTTCATTTACAGTATCTGCTGAATTTAATTGAGAGTGGATGAAATGAGGATTGCTTACCCCTTTCCTTAGCCCTCCCTTTGGTAGACTCCTACTTCTTTGATGTTTGCTTACATTTACTAGATTAGCTACATGTTGATACATTCAACCTTGCACTTTGTTAATACCTATTTTCTCTCTTTAAAATTAGAAGGGAGTGTTTCTGCGATTTGTGTTGTTGTTGAATTCCAATTTTAAAGCATTGTGGTCTGATAAGATGCAGGGGACTATTCCAATTCTTCTGTATCTGTTGAGGTTTGTTATGCCACCTTGTATGTGGTCAATTTTAGAGAATGTTCCTAAGTGAAAAAAACCCATAAAATCCCAAAACATACATAATAAATATACTCATATGAACAAATCCATAAATGCTTGCATAGAATATAATTTTGAATTTGAAATTTTATTATTGACCCCTCTAGCTCCTACAATCCATTCTCTCCAGTTTCTTAATAATTACCTGAACTCCATTAATGTTTGTTTAGATGTCTACATCTGTTTCCATACATGAAGCCTCTCTGATAACAACTAGATTGGACAGGCACTAATCTGATCACAGGAGATGGCCAGTTCAGGCTATGTATCCTCCATTATTAGGAGTCTTAGCTGGGGTTATCCTTAATCCCTTGCACTAGGTTTGTACCTCACCCCAAAATGGTCCACCCTATCCAGTAGTACTCACCTCCTCTGTCCTCACCCATAACCTGATCACTCATGTTCCCATTCTCACTTGCCTTCACTCCACTCACAACATCTCTTCTGTGTCTTCCTTTCATGGTGATTCATGCATCCCCACTTGGGCTCTCTCCTTACCTAGCTTCTCTGAGTCTGAGGATTGTACCATGGTCATTCTTTACCTGGCTAACACTCACTTATGAGTGAGTACATTTCATGTTTGTCTTTGTTGGTCTGGGATACTCCATTCAGAATTATTGTGTTCTAGTTCCATCCATTTTCCTTTTGTCCTTGTATTTAATAGCTGAGTAATACTTCATTGTGTAAATGAATGTACCACATTTTCTTTATCCATTCTTCAATTGAAGGACATCTAAATTGTTTCCAGTGTTTGACCATTATGAATAAAGTTGCAAGGAACACAGTTGAGCAAGTGTCCCTATGGTATGATTGACCATCCTTTGAATATATATATATGCCCAAGAGTGGTACAACTGGCTCTTTGTTGAATACCTGTTTTCTGAGAAAATGCCACACTGACTTCTAAAGGGGCTTTACACGTTTGTACTCGCTGCAGTAAAGAAGGTGTGTTCCCTTTTTGATTTCATCTAGGAATTAAGATGAGGTAACTTACAAAATATTTTTTTTTAATCTTGGAATTATTTTTGTGAAGTGCAAGATATTTTTAAAATATAAATTACCCTAAAATAATGTAACATTTTATTTTTTATTCAAATTTAAAATTACTAGCAGCCACTATAAGTTTTAAACAATGTTTATGCAGTTAACCTCTGGTTCAGAAATTCACTGTGATATATCTAATCCCATTAAGAGTACTTTCTTTGGCCAGGGAGATGTCCCAGCAGGTAAAAGAACCTGTTGTCAAGCTGGACATTCTGAAATTGATCTCTTGGACTCACATACATTCTTTTGTTTTTTTCTCTTTGGCGAATGGACTGTAAATAAACACCTAAAGTATTTAGATATGTAGTTAACAATACTGATGAACTATGTTACCTGACCAAATCTTCCATCCCTTCTCTTAGAAGAACTGCTTGTCTTATTTTTAAAACAACCATGTTGTTTACTATAAATTCACACAAAGTTTATAAATTTTCAAGTGAGATTACCACTTGATCTATTGTATGATCTACTTCACACAGAAAATGGAACTTAAAAGCAATTAGACTTGTGTAATTTCTGTGAAATGTCAAAGACTTTCCTTTTCAAAATTATCTTCTGGTCTTTGAATTTCTCAGACTTTGGGGTAAATTACATGTTCATCCAATCTTAAATTCTCAGAAGAATTTCAAATTCTCTCCAAAGAAGCACTTACATGCTACAAAAGTAGCTTGTGTACTCACATATAAATATAACAAACATTACTTACATGGCAATTCTCAAATTTACCAAAGTGCTACACTTGTAGTTAACGAATCACATAAACAGTATTTTTAAATATTTCTATGTACCATGTGCACTTTTATCACTAGTTTTCTCTTTTTGACTATTTAAGCCAGCTTGTGATTTTGCATTTCTGCAAGTAAAATTAAAAGCTAACTATGCTAGGTGTGGTTTTAAAACCTAGTAACACTTTATATGGCTCTTTGAGTTTTAGAACACACACACAACACACACACACACAGACACACACACACAAATGTTACCTCCCCTAGCTTTTTGACACGGTTCAGGTTTTAAGAGTTAAATCAGGTCTTCAATTTTTTTAGTCATGTTAAGACAGTGCTTAATTTTTAACTATGTACTCTTAAGCATAACAATACATTCAAAAAAATTGTTAATCAGTTGGACTTGTAATATCATCATGATCAATGCATTCACACCTGTAATTTATCCCCAGGCTTCAATGCTCCTAGAACAAATCTCACTGCCCCCCAAGGCAAGATTAGAATTGGATTGCCTTAATGATACTATTAACAAACAATTTAATTTTTCTTTGGGTGGGTATTTTTGATACCATTTCTCCTGTGTAACAGCATAGCCATCTTAGAACAAGACCTGGGAACCATGTTGGCCTCAAACTCACAGAGATCAGCCTTCCTCTGCCTCCACAGTGCTGGGATATGTGCTTGTAGGATGAGATTTCCTAAGAACATTTTATTTTGGTAAAACTAGAACTCAATAGAATAAGGTCTCTTTTGTCAATTCCATACAAGACCAAAGTGTAACCCTGAGTATAAGACATTTTAATATTATATTAATAAGATAGTATTACTATGTTTGCCAAACTACAATAAATATATTAATAATTTACCCTTTCATTGTTATATATAAGCTTCAGAAGATTTAACAGCTATTTATTTCATAGTTAATTTTGATCTCTTTCATCGCTTACTTTCCATGATCAATATTGAATCCAACAATTGCTAATTGATATATAATAATTGGATATATTCATGGTGCTTGATAGTATGATAATTCAGTGCTTGTACTCATTACAAAATGGTTATATCAAAACAATTTAAAATCTCTGTAAGCAGTGTTTATTCTTTTGAGTTTTGAGCCTTTTGACATAACTAACTGTTGTAGTAACTAAATTGCTGTAACTGTATTTTAAAGCAACATGTCCCACGCATGAGCCCTCTGTAATTTTTGGATGTGTGCTGACCTAATTTCTTTTGTCTTCATTTTTTTTTAAATCTGACAGTTCTTATAATTATAGCAGATCTTACATAGATCAAAGAGCAATTTACAAATATATTTTATTATCCTCAGTTCAAATAAAATACAACAGCCTGAGGATACAAATAGAAAATGTTATGACAAATAAGACAAAAAAATATCTAACATTAAATGTCACAAAATTTAATTGGCATTAATTGTGCATCAGTGGCTCAGAGCATGTGCAATGTTATGAGTGTGGTCTCATTTTAAGGGGCTGTTCAGCTATAGATGCCCAAAGCAGTTGATGATGGATAACATTCAGTTTTATCTTTGTACCTAATTGCACTTGTGTTGGTTTCAAACTATAATTGTGTTCTTACACTGTGTTCTTACAGTGCTCTGTAAGAACTAATTGAGGGCAGGCATGCTAGAGTTGACATTTAGTTTTAATTTTACTGCTATCATTGATATTGTTCTTATTCTACTAAAGTAAGGCATTAATACCCATCAGAGGACAAAGATTTAAATAGTCATTAGTGTGAGAAGATATTTCATCTTATTTTAGGCCAATGCTGGTGAATTAACAATGAATACTTACATCAAATGATTTAAAGTTCAAGTTATTCATTTGTAGATTTCAAATTAAATTCATAATAATGTTAAAGATAAAAATAAATATACAAGGGATTCCTGGCTCAAAATTTGTATTCATAATATATATATATATTATATATATATATATATATGATAAATCCTGCATTTCCATGTTCATCATTATGATAATTTCACATATCACAAAAGTAGTTTAAGCTTTCCTAACTAAATATATTTTTGCAAAGTAATAATAATAATAACAATAACAGTATGAATCACTATAATAGACAATGTATCAGTTACAATCCTGTGTTTTACATGAGCTATATTATTTTTAACCACTGTTATATTGTTTACCATTCAACTGAATAACTTGTAGCTCATAAAGTTTAAATTACTTACGTGCTCACATTCAATTAATAAGTTTGTCATACTAAGTCACAACAAATTATTCCTTTATTAATTTTTTATTTTGATAGTTGAAATTTTTGTACAATGTAATTTGTTCATATTTACCCAACTCCTTCAAGAACCACATTTCTTTCTACCACCCTACTTTGGGTGTTCTGTAGACTTATTGTAATTTTCAACATTGCCATGCAAAATATTTTAAAATGTTTTATCTGAAGATCATGGTGTTTCAATACATGAATAAACGTCCTGCTGATTAAAATCAGAGTATTTAACAAATACAGGTTTGTCATATCTTTGTAATGACAGAATTCCTATACCTTCTATCTATTTTTGATTTATAAAATATATGGATAATCTTCCTTTGGCAAACTTCTTACTTAACTGTAACTTTTTACTCTTTGTCAATCTCTATATATATTCCTTCATACAATGCCCTTTCTAGAGATTCTGATAACCACTTTCAACACCCTCCACACCAATTTTCTATAAGATCAGCCTTTTTAGATGACCAACATGATTGAGAACATGACATATAAACCATTTACTGCCTTAGTTAATCCTAGTAACATAATACCCTGTAGTAATGTACAGGTGCCACAAATTATAAGGTTTCATTTTTATGGATTAATAGCATAATACTGGATATAAACAGCATATTTCTTCAGATATTTGCTCTTTGTTAGAAACTCGTATTTAATTTATTGCAATTATGTACAGTGCTGTAACAGAGCTAAAACTATCACTTCAACAGACCAAATCCATTCCCTTTCACTATACAGTGAATACAATTGTTATATCATACTGCACTTTTTTAATGTTTGAGGGAATCTCCACTCTCCTTTTTCTAATAGTTTTCCTACTTTACATTCACACTAACAGAGCATAGAGCTTTATCTTTTCCACCTACTTGACAACACCTGATACTTTTCCTTGTTTTGATAGTATCTGCTTACTGGAGTGAGGTAACGTCTCATTGTGTTTTAAATTTCTATTACCCAGAGGGTTAGTGGTGCAGAACATTTTATAAGATATTATGCCCCTATGTCTTCTTTAGAAAACATATCGCAGCTCCAGGCTCAGTATTTAGTAAGGCTGTTTATTTTCTAACTATGGATTTAACTGATTTGCTCATACATTTTGGATATTAATCGTTATTTATAAATCTATTTTCACAATGGCTATTTTTAAATTTTGTTTAGAAATTTTCTTTACTGTACATATGCATTTCAGGTTTTTTTCTTATGATTTTGTGTTAGAACCTCTAGGTACATTTTAAATTATTTAAAAATTTATATTTTAAATTATACCCTTAACTTTGAGGTAGATGATTTGAAATATAAATTATGACCAGGTTAAAACAGAAGTAAACCACCAAAAGAAGTAAGTCGGGACATCATAGTAAAATACCACCAGGTGTTTTCTGTTAGTTATCAGGATTTTATTCAGTGATGGAGGGCTAACCTACATATTGCTAAGAATGAAAGAAACAACTACTCTAATTATTATGTCTGTGAAAAAGTACAGGAACTAGAACTTACATTAAATTTCAATTCTCAAAACTTCCAAGTATTTTTTTTGTTAAACTAAATGATTCCATAATTTAAACTTTCTTTGAGAACAATTAGATACACAGAAACCTCAGCCTTGATGATGACTGACATTATATATGTTCTATAAATGTATTAAAGCAGTAAAAAAATAATTGATCTATCAATTACAATGTTTTGTGGTTTGGATGTATACAATTATGTGATTTTTCAAACAATGAAAAAACACTTTGGAGTATAATCCATTGACTTCTAAAACTATGTGGGGACTATTTCTAGCCCCACTTATTTCAAAGGCCCTCATTAAAAATACACAGAAAACAAGTTTGCATACCCTAATATCAGATGTGACACAATTTAGGAAAATGTTCTAAACAGTAGAAAACAACAAGCAGATATGGCAGTGGGTACAAATAAGCAGCAGACAGGCCGATGATGTTAGGTGTCTCTTACATATAGTGCTTGTAGTAGACAGAAATGATATTCATGGAAGCAGTGTAGGGGATATTGTACACAGTAGCTTTTCTTTGTTTATTTTTCTTTGTTTATATATAACAAAGATACTTTATACAAAAGAAAAGGATAGGTTGGATTGCAGTGTGAGAAGGCAGCATGTCACTAGAGTGAAGATACTCAAGGGCCAGTCTGTAGATTTTCTATAAAGAAGTATAAATACTGCATATTGTAATGGAAAGTTTGTATAAAGAGACAGGTGAATGGGTGGATGGGTGGTATCTTAGTCAGTTTTCTATTGCTGTGATAAAAACATCATGACAGGGACTGGAGAGATGGCTCAGAGGTTAAGAACACTGACTGTTCTTCCAGAAGACCTGAGTTCATAACCACCTATAATAGGATCCGATGCCCTCTTCCGATATTCAGGTATATATGCAGAGCATTCATATACATAAAATATATATAAAATAAAACCTTTTGGCAAAAACACCATGACAAAATCAATTTTGGAAAGAGTTTATTTCATCCTACAGTTGTCGTCCATCGTGAACGCAAATTAAGACAGAAACTCAAGGTAGGAACTAGGAGAAGCAGAGACTTTGGAGGAATGCTGCTTAGTGGCTTACTAGGACTGGATCAGTAGGAGGATAGATAGATAGATGATAGATAGATAGATAGATAGATAGATAGATAGATAGATAGATAGATATAGAGATATATAATACTTGAAAGATGTATATAGATTCATGACAGATGTTAATTTGATAGATGATATGATAAAAGATTAAATTATTGACTGATGAATGATAAATAATTTGTAAGATGATTGATAGACAAATTTAGAGAATCTATGAAAATTTCTTATTCTGCTCCATTTTTAATAAATAACTGAAAGAAGAGGTATCAAATAACCCAAATAACCCATACAAATTCACACAAATAATAAGCGATATGGGCAGAATTTACCTCATATCACAAAGTTCAAGTGTTTAATAATGATCACACTATGTATCAAACAATTTTAAATAGTCTATAAAGGAAGGTTAGGAAAAATAGGAACAGTTGAAAATTAGTCTTCTGTCAATTGTGCGCAGGTCTATAAAAAGTAGCATAACAGTAAAAACATAAAACACCTACCAGTCTCAGTCACAGAAACACAGTTTGGCTACATTAAGAAAATGTAATCATTTGGAAGCTGGGGAGATACCTCATTATTTATAAGCACTGATCTATTTTTCAGAGATGCATTATTGTTGATGAGCTCCGGCCTCTCAGGAGATTGAGGATTTGAATCCCTGTACTCACGTATGCTAACTCATATCCCTCCTCTTGTAGATCTCAAAAACAACACTGTGGCCTCCATGTGCACATGCAATCACACTGGCACATATGCACATAAATACATAACTATCAAAAAGCAAACATTGATCCAAAGACACAATAATAACTCCTTCTGCTCTCCTTTGATGTGTGTTTTTTGTTTTTTTTATTCCCCTCAGTTCAGCTTTCTGAAGTTTTTAAAATTAACATCCTAGGACTGACTTATAGTTTCTCTATACCTTATAGGTTTTCTTTATTCATCAAAAATGATTATATTTTAAAAAATAGAATCAGCAAACAGATTATCTCATGTTTGTCACATTATTCATTTATTCCAACTCACTCTAAAGATTCACACTACCAGCAGTGAATTATAACCTGCCAATTTCCAGTCTTTGTAGGTGTATGTCCTCCATTAAAAAAAGAAAAGAAAGAAAGAAAAACAAAGCAAAACAAAACAACAACAACAAAAAATAATCAAACACTTACTTTGGGGAACACAATGTGAGTGTAAAAATGACCATGCATTAGCTGTTCTGTTTTCCTTCTACCAAGTTTTCCTCTGCCAACCCAATTAGATAAACAAGCTGTAGCTTCAATTCTGAAACAAACAAATAAATAAATAAAGAGGATTCACAATCACCCAAGTGTGTTTTTCTTTTATATACATAGAAGAAGATGCTCTAAGGATTTAATTAGAACAAGACTTCAACATCTGTGCTATAAACAGGATAGATTAGTTAATGCCTCCATGCCTTCTCTAAACACGGAAACAAACTAAAGAATCTAGCAAGACATCACGAATCCTGTCCAGCAGAGGTAAGATGGAGATTTATCATAGGAATTCTATAATATTCATTGAGCTGGCAGCTCCAGGACTCATCAGGCAAACATGCTGTCACTGCTGTTAGAATTTTGAAATGCCTCAGAGAAATACTATGAAAACTGACTTATGTGCTAAAGATTATCAGAATTAGTAGCAGCTCTTACTAATAAGTGTATAGTTTGCTACAAGTTCCCATGACTATGGGCATCATGCTTTGAAGTACATGCTGCCTGTGTCTCCAAATAGCTGCCTTCACTTTAGTAAACAGTCACTGAAGCCTCAAAGCCAGCTGACACTGGTCCTAAAAAGGGACTTGATGGACCCTTTTGGAAAATGATGTTCAATGGGATATTTGATATCCAATAGTCATATAGGTAGCCATGGTTAAACAAATGCATCACAGACTAGAATTGTAAGTCATGAATTTGGGAAAGAATTGTGGGGGTGATAATGGTAAGGACAGATGGTGGTGGGCGACAGTAGTCAGAATGATTGTATACATACGTCATCAAAGAAAAGACATAATTGATAGCAAAAGCATAAGAGCAGATAACAACCTATAATTCAGATGTTAGACTAACACTTGATAGGAATGCCAGGCAAAATGGCAAATACCTTCCTAGAATCTCTCCTTACAAAGATTCATAAAATAGAACAAATTTATTCCCCATGAAATATAAACTCCCTCCTAATGTTCTTATGCCATTACAGTAACTTCAGCTAGGAACAAGTTCTTTTCTCATACAATGTTTTCATGACTCTTTCAAACACTAGAAATACATGAAAGAATTCTCCCCAAAATGTAGTTTGGGGGCAGACTCATTAAGGAATCTAAATGCTTAATGTGTTTAATATGTGCTTCTGCAGTAGTCTCTATTTCTCCTTCCTAGAAGTGTATTAAATTGATTTGTCTTTTTATATTCAGATCTTATAAACTCTATGAAATTGAATATCTGATGTTCATTATGATCTCCTCAAGGCTTGGTGAACACCAAGAAGTCCATAGGCATTTGGAAAGTAAAGATCATTAATCTGAAAGAGAACCATATACCAAACAGTGAAGTTTAACTCAGGAAGCATTAGATCATTGATAGAACTGAAAAGAAGCCTATCAAAGCACTAGAAATTAAAAAGGGATGAAAACGTATGAACATCAAGCACTAAGAAGATAAATAAAACATGGGAACCACAGCAAATCTTTTTTTCTTGATAAACAACATTAACTATAAATAAACCCAAAAGCAGGAAGAAAATCGAACCATTTATTTTTGCTATTATTATTTTAAATTACTTAATGAAGTCATTTATTGTGGGGGAAAATGTTCTAAACAGAAACACAAATTCTAGTGGCAAAGATGAACATGGCAGAAAAATGGCTGAGGTATTAGAAAAAAGAAAAAAGATAGAGTAGATAAAATGAAAAGCAGAAATATAAAACTGTGGACAAAACCCAAAACAGAAATTGCTGAAAATTCAGTCAGTCAGATGGAAAATAAAAGTGGGGTTAGAGCTGTAATTGTCAAGAATTGGAGACAGTAAAAGTAAAGGGGGCAAGTTAGTGCATGCATTCCTGGGGTCTCCAGCTGGATAAATGAAAAGAAAACAAAACAAAAAACTAAATTATTTAAATATAAATATGTCATCCCAGAAAAAAATATTTTACTAAACCAATCTACTGGAAAGTCCCACACAAATTAAATAAAGTCACCCAAAATATGCAACATTAATCCATATCTTCATCAGGTGAACATATTTTAACCAAGCGCAAACACTTGGGAAAAGAAGCAAAGCTAGAATAAAGCAGACATCAGATTTTCTAGCAAGTAATACTGATGTTGAAAACATAATGGAAAATGTAAGGCTGCATAGCAGTCTACTATTCATGGAAGTTTCTTCACCCACTGGTTAATCTACAATAATTCTATAAACACTTTCTGCAAAAACTTCCACGAACATCCATTTGCATAATTACTGGCAAGACTATGAAAGTAAAATATCAGAGAATTGAAGTCAGCTCACTGTGGAAGTTCGGTTAAATGAAAACGGGAAATAAAGTGTTTTGCGCCACATAATTCTTATTTTTGTTGCTTTTTCTTTCCTCTCCCATTGTTCAGTTATTCTCTGGCAAATGTGTTACTCTTGCTAAATGAAAATCATGTAGATCTCCTGTTGGTGTCATGTTTATTTGTCATTCTAACATTTACTACTTAGCTTACATCATTAATTAAAATTTTCATATAACACATAAATTAACATTAAAGGTTTTCACAGCAAAAAAATTGATTTGCCAGTAAGTGTTATAGCCTTCAAGTTAATCTACAAATATTGTCTTTTTAACTTTTACTTACAATGACTAACATCAACTACAAAAAACACACAGGTGAAAAATCTCCAATTAATTGCACGTGGATAATCAAAGAGCAGTATGAGATCAAGTTTACTATTGTTATCTAATTCCTTTGTGTACACAGCCATTAAAGTCATACCATCTATACTAGCTGTGATTACTAAACCCCATCCAGTGATGTGCCAAGCTTGTAACTAAGCCCTTCATCTGCAGAAGTTTATTAAAGTCTCCCAAAAGCTATGTGGTACCTTTGCCTCACTTTATAAACAATGGATTCAGAATTTAAGAAGTGACTGGTAACTATCCAAGCCTAGATAGTTGGCAAAGCTAATTCTGGAATTGGACTATGTATGGTCACATTCTAAATTCTATGAAGTTCCACAGGGCCTCATAGTTTTACAGCAAGCATTTTACTCATGCCTTAGACCCTAGGAGGCAAGGTAATATTAAGGTGTACATTTCTTTGTTAATTTTTTAATTTTTAGGAGGAGGTATTGTCTGCTTTGTTTTTATAGACTCTTCAAACATATTAGTTAGATGAAAGTCTCTGTGGTGCCAAAGTAGCAAGAGTATGTAGCATCTGAATGTTGCCAAGAAATGGAACAAAAGATACTAGTGAATTGATAACTTTAATTAACTGGGTTCTATTCAAAGGGGTAAATATAAATCAAGTCCTTATCTTTCTCAGACCACTGTATGCATCTTCCTACAAGACAAAGGACATATCACCAACACCTGATGTTTCTTGTTTTGGCAGAGCTAATATAGCAAAAGTTGCTTATTGAAAAATATTCCTAATTAGGAGTTATTTTCTTCTATTTTAAAGTGAAATATGTTGCAACTGGTAATGTAGCTTGGTAATTTAAATGTACTTTGTGAATCTCTGGTAAAAGAATTCATAAAATATTAAAGAAGGCTTGGTGAAATGGCTTGATAGGTAAAGGCACTGACAACTCAGATCTATCCACAGGACCTAATGATGTAAGGAAAAAATCAACTCCACCATATATCCTTTAACTTTCACTTATATGTTTTGTTGTGAACACACATACACAAACATGCATAAATACACACATACACACACACACATACACACACACACATACATACACATACACACACAAACACAGACATACACATAAACACAAACAGATACACAGACACAGACATACATATGTACACATACACTCACACAGATACACACACAGGCACACAGACACATATATGCACAGTTTTTAAATAATAAAATAAATATTACATATAATGTCTTCTTTAACTTTACTTTTATCCTCCTCTATTTTAAAACCCATAGCAGATGCAGTAAGTTGCATATTTAGTTTTTTTGCAGAAGTGATATTGATTTTAGTAAAGATTTCAGTAAATAATTTGTTATGGATCATTATTTTTCTTATGAATATTTTATATAGTATTTCTCTGCCAATATTATGTAAGGTTATGGGTTAACTATGCCATTAAGAACTGTCTAAATTCATTTCAGGTGTGATCTAAAAAATAAAGGAAATAATTTTGTAGAAAACCATAAAATATCCTTATGATACATGAACACATACTGAGTTCTGGTATATGAATGTACTCAGATGGAAGTTAAAGTAGTGAGAATATAATTGGTATGGTTCTAAACTTTTCATACTGCATCTAAATCCTCCTGTTCACTTTTAATAACAAAGAGAAGTAGTAATGGGGTGAACGTTCATGTAGCATGGCTATAATGGAATTAAAAATCTATGGCTTCATTTTCCAATGGTTCTCAACCTTCCTAATGCTGAGACCCTTCAATAAGTTCCTCATTGCCACCAGAAAATTAATCCATTGTCACTTCACATTTGTAATTTTTCCAATTATGAGTTATATCTGATACATAGGCTATTTGATATGGGACCCCTACATCATTCAAGAACTACAGGCTGAGAACTGTTTAGCCAAACAGAACAGAGTGAAGTTTCACTACAAATGAAAACCATCTGCTGGGATGAGGGGAGGACAAGACTGCAAAGATTCTCACTACAAGAACAGCATACAGGTTTTAACAAAACTCATAGCAGATACCACTTTAATTCAAATGTTCCGTTTAAAGTAGTTCATTTAAAGGAAAATACAGGTTATCTTTTTCATTTAAATTACTTGGCAAAATCAAAATGACTCTGAGATACCATCTTACAACTGTCAAAATGGCTAAGATCAAAAACACTGATGACAATTTATGATGGAGAGGATGCAGAGGAAGGGGCACACTCTACCATTGCTGCTGGGAGTGCAAACTTGCACATCTACTTTGGAAATCAATATGTTGGTTTCTCAGAAAATTGGGAATGAATCTACTTCAAGAACCAAAGAATGCACATTCATGCCACAAGGATATTTGCTCAACTACATTCATAGCAGCATTATTTGTAATAGCCAGAACCTGGAAAAAATCCAGATGCCATTCAACAGAAGAATGGATAAAGAAAATGTGGTACATTTACACGGTAGAGTACTACTCAGTGGTTAAAAAAGAATGACATCTTGAAATTTTCACACATATGGATGGAACTAGAATAAATTATCATGAGTGAGGGAGTGAGATAACCCAGACACAGAAAAACAAACACAGTATATACTCACTCATAAGTGGATATTAGATGTAAATAAAAGGATAACCAGCCTAACCAGCCTAATGTCTATAACCTCAGAGAAGTTAGGTAACAAAGATGACCCTAAGAGAGACATGCATGGATGGCCCTGGGAAGGGGAAATAATATGATCTCCTGAGTAAACTGAGAGCATTTGGGTGAAGGAGTAAAGTGGGTAGGGGAGGAAAACAAGAGGGAGTGGGATGGTTGAGTTGGGGAAGGGACAGTAGGGGAGAGCATGGAAAGAGACATCTTGATGGAGGGAGCCATTATGGGGATAGGGAAAAATCTGGTGCTAGCGAAACTCTCAGAAATCTACAAGGTTGACACCAGCTAAGATTCTTAGCAATATTGGAGAGGGTGTCTCTTGATGAGGAAACCCACAGAGACAGATGACCTAGCTAGTGGGAGCTCACTGACTCTGGAGTAATAGGTTGGGAACCTGCATAGGACCAAACTCTGCCCTCTAGATGTGGGTGACAGTTATGTGGCTTGGGCAGTTTTTCAGGCCTCTGGCAGTAGAATCAGGATGAACTGACTTTTTGGAGCCCATTCCCTATGGAGGAATACCTTGCTCAGCCTAGATACAAGGAGGGAAAATGGGCTTGGTCCTGCTTCAACTTGATATGCCAGACTTGCTTTACCTTTATTGAGGATGGAGGAAAGGAAGTGGGGTGGTAGAAGGGAAGGGAGGAGAAACAGTAGTTGCTAGGAAAAACAAAAAAAGAACTTATAAATAAATAAATTTAAAAAAGGAGAGAAAGAAAAGAGTGTTGTTGCTGTATCCAGGGATGAAGAAGTGACTTCTGCTTCTTTGTTATCTCTTCTTATCTGCTTTATTCATTATAAAAACTAAGGCAAGGCATTCTTCCAGAAAAAAAAATCACAAAATAAATCTCTAAATCAAACTTTTCAATTATAAAATAGTTTAGACCATGTAGATACTATGTTGCTTTCTTAGAAATATTTATCATATGTCATAGAATAAACACAAGTTTTAAATCAAAGTTATAGACTATTGTGAACTCTCTCCTACACAAATTATCTTTAAAATAGTTACATAATAGATAATTTACAAATAATAAATAGAAAGGGGAACTAGGAAACTATAACGTCTATGAATTAACCATATAATTTGAGAAATTCATGTAAATACAAAATATATTAACTGCTACCATATTAACTACAGTGTAAAGAACATGCTGAAGAAGATTGTGTGACAGGTGTAGACTGGCACCAATAGATGTTTTCAAACATGGAGCCAATGCATGCAAACTGTTGGCGAGCTCCTAGAGAAAGATGACTTCTGTGAATACACAGAGAGGAGATGGGCAGAGTCATTTCCTTCACTGAGCAACAGCAGCTTTTCCCCTCAGAGCAAAGTGGTGAGGGCAAATGCTTAGATCATTGAAGCCAGGAATAATCAGACAAATGCAACTGGCACAATTGTCCATCATTTTTCTTCCACATTCTCTTGAGGCCAACTCTGATGTCAGAACCTCTGTCCACATTCCATCAAGCAAAAATCATCACACAAAAATACCAGAAGCTAGAAAAGCACCCACACCAAATGTCATCTCTTTTAACAATAGCCACCAGTTTGACAAGAAACCAATTTTGATATTTTAGAGAGCAATAGATTTCAAAGGAATATAAAGAAACATCTTAGCAATGAATCACACAACACACCAAGGAGGAAGAGGAGTAGAAGAAAAAGAAGGAAGCAATGTCCTATTTTAGAATTAGAGTATTAGGTATAAATTAATGAAAAGAATGTACTCCAATAAATCTAAAGTGTAATTAAAAAGAAATTTTTAGAGAAATATTGATTGATTGTAAATTGACAACATATATAACACAACATAAAATATGAGTCACTGTAGATAATGTAGAGAATGGTGAAAGGTTCTTTACCAATCCTTCATAGGAAGATCAATTTTTAAACTGAAAAAGAAATGCAATTTATGCTCTTTTTTACAAGAAAATATGAGATAGGATTATTAACTTCGAAATTAACACTAAGGATCCTAGACTTTAAACAACATCCATGAAAGACATAAAATAACAATAAGACTTTGCCGGGGATCCGAGGTGAATCTTTCTTTTGATGCGGCCTCTATTAGGTTTTAAGCATTCAAGGGTGGACTTTGTAGTGAAGCAGACATGTTTGCTCTTCCATAATCTGTAAGTAACACCTCATCCATGCTGTTGTAAGTAACCTCAATATACCGCTGATACACTTTACACAAAAATGAAAAAAAAATATGCTGATGAGTAAACATTGAGCCATTTTGAGACTGGAGGCTTACATGGTTCAGTCGCTGAAAACCTTGAGATTTTCTAGAGGGGCAGCTCTCCAAAGAGTTGAGGCCATGCATGGAAATTGTAATAACTGGTATGTCTGACCTCATTCATTACCAAGGGTGTAAGGTGTGCAGGCAGCCTTCCTGATTTTTCCTTGTTTTTATGGGGTTGCGAAGGTATGGGGAATAAAGAAAACAAAAGTGTATGTATCCTATTTGTAGCAAAGCAGTTAATCATTGTTTTCTTTATGTCAACCCAAAGCACTTTATTCATCTTTCCCACACTAAATTCTAAAAAAAATTCAACAGAATAAGGAAACTGAGCAACTACAACATGAAAGAAACAAATAAAACTGGGACAAGAGTGAACTTCTCCCATTGAAATGCATGGATGGTGGGAAAAAAAACATGATGAAAAATGCAATGCAATTTATGAGAGATTAAAATTAAGATGATCATGAAAATATTGGAATGTGAAGAACATGAAATTTTTGGTGATGGATTTTCCCGTTGTGTCAAAGTAACTTCTTGATTTAAAATAAAATTAGTCTTTTTATGTGAGTTATCTTTCTGTTACTATAACAAATAGCTGAGACAATTGACTTATACTAACAAAAGGTTTAAGTTTGGACTATCTGAGGGGTCCCTGGAAGTAGGACCAGTATCTATCCCTGATTCATGAGCTAGCTTCTTGGAGCCCATTCCCTAAGGTAGGATGCCATGCTCAGCCTTAAAGCAGTGGTGAGGGGGTTGGTCCTGCCCCAATTTAATGTGCCAGACTCTGTTGACTTCCCATGGGAGCCCTCATCTGTTGGGAGAAGTAGATAGGGGTGGGTTTTGGGGAAAGTAAAGGGGGACAGGAGGAGGGGTGGGATAGACAACTTTGGTCGGAATGTAAAATGAAATTTAAAAAAATAAATTTTAAAAAGAAATATAGTTGAATACAATGATACAAAAGAAAAGGTTTATTTTGCTTCATGCTTTTAGAGGTCAGTTCATAATCAAGCAACTACATTGATATGGAGTTGTGGTTTAATAGGCAGGGGATGATAAAATAGTCATTAAATTTATGACTAAGGATTAAAAGGAATGAAAAAAGTTTGCAGTAGTACTACACCTGGGATGATTGCATTTCTAATGGACTTGGGATATCCTACTCGGCCACACATCTCAGAATTTGCACTGCCTCCCATTAATGACAGCCTGGTGATAGAACTTTTTGTTATGCTCCTTTGGAAGACTCTTTGGAAGTACAGCAGTCTCTGTATACAGTGCTCATGTCAGATACCCAGGGACTGCTGGGAGAACTATTATAAAAACAGTGGGGAACAAAATCAAAACCACTTGGAAAGTGCAGTAACTTCAGCATCCACACCACAAAAAGCAATGCTATCTAACCTAAGGGTGTAAGCAATAAATGTGGAAATTTACAAAAGTACATGTGTGGCATACTTATCTGGGAGCCATGAAAAGAGTGGAAAAAATTGAAACAAAAATTACATTTACAGACCTAAATCAAGAAGAAATATGTTTTGAAATAAATATAATTGTTTTGTTCCTTTTCACTGGATATTATATGCAAAGTTAAATTAACATGGACTTATTAATAATGAGATATTTTATGTAACTATTCATATCTTAAAACTAAAGAATTATTCATGTGTTTAGCATTATAGATTAGACAACTTAGAGAATATAAATATTTAACTTTATTTTTCCTTCTTTGGTTGTATCTAGCTAGTTTCAGTGAATTAAATTTTGCAGGTCATTTTGAATGTGCATGTGTTACATGAACTGTTAACTATGCTTTCAATTCTGAATGCTTTTATTATTATTATTATTATGAGAAAGGGTCTCTCTGTGTAGTCCCTGCTGTCCTGGAATTTATTCTGTAGACCAGGCTGGCCTCAGACTCAGAGATATGCCTGCATCTGCCTCCTGAGTGCCACCAACAACCAGCTAATTTTGAGTTCTTTGTAAATGTGATATGTATGTCTTTTATTTGTTCTATGGGCAAGAGATTGACTTACATTTGTTATTGTCAGAAATCACAAAATTAAAAATGTGTATCAATCTAATCATGATATAGTATTACATTACTGCATTAAAGGCTCCTTGTACATGCCAGGCATTTTTATAAATAGAAGTACTAACCTAGTTAACATCCATAACAACTATGTAAGATGGTACTATTCTTATTTTCACTTGTAGATGACTAAACTGAGGTGCAGTGCAGTCATCACATTTGCCCCATATTAGACTCTAATGACAAATAGCAGAGCTGAGATCTGAATTCACAAACTGTTAAATCTAAAGAGTTCTTTACAACCAAGTGTAATCATTGTCTTTCAGTGTGTAATTCTTTACAAGAATACAGTATTTTTCTTAGCATTAATGGAAAGATCTAATGTTATTATTAGTTTCGATAGATACTCTGACAGTGTCATCTAACACGTTTGGTGCTTATCTTCAGAAATTCATTTTCATTTGTTGGAGAATTTGTTGTCTCTATAGTAGTAGTTAATAGATCATAAGAATCACCAAGACACAAATGGTGATTTAATTAAATATCTGTAACTGAATTGGTGCATTTTTCCCTCTGGAATAAAGTTGAAAGCCCTTCAATGTATTGAAGTCAACACTATGAAATAAGTAGAGGAAGTACACACTGCTTTGATATTGTGTTGCTCTTTCCGCCTTCAGAAATGTTCACAAGCAGCTAAGGTGGAATACATACAGCAAGAAGGCCACCTCTGAAAGCAGAGAGGCTCCCTCTTTGCTGTTTGGAAACTGCAGATCAGATTGTGAAGACCTAAAACTCAATAGTAAGAAAGAAGAGCAAGACCTCAGTGAAAGGAAAATTAATAGTCTAAAACATGAAACTATGTTTAAATGAAAATGGAATCACAAGCATCCTCATTTTCCATTTGCTTCTACTCACTTAGACTGATCTCCAAGGTGGTTTTTGTATACATACCTTATGTATGAAAATTCTGTTAGGTACATTACAGCATCAGTGAATCCCTGCAAAAATATAACAAGGACTATATATCCTACTTGGATTTCATGTTGTATTTGTAGTTACTATTTTCTTTAAAATACTTAATCCTTACTAGGCAACCAACTTTTAGTTCTTGATTTACTGGAAAATTAAGTCATCATTTTCAAAACATGTAAAAATTGGCACAAAAAAAGAACTTTTCACTTCATTTTTCAACTGTTAACTATGGAAAATACAGGCTAGCCTCCTTACCTTAATAGAAGAGTTTTGACACAAATGCAATGGGATCCTCTGTTTCCTGTTATTTCAGTAAGGATGACATTTTTTATTTATCAATATCTAACTGAAAGACTGAATCTTTTGCAACTTTAATGAAAACACTTATGCTTATTTTATATTGTTGTTTGGCATTAAACAATTCAAAGGGAGTTCTTAAATAATAGATGGTTGAGAAAGCAAATAAACTACTAAAACAAATAAGATAAAAGTAAAATCAGTCCTAAATATCTAGTCTGCTAAATATTTAGATACAATAATAAATTGTATCAAATGCAATAAATCACACACACATATACATTAATGACAAATCAATAAAATTTTAGTATTACAAATAGATAAATGGCCACTGAGAACACAAGAGGTGTTATTTATCCACAATGGTGAAAGACTGAGTTTTAACTTCTAGATAGAGATTAAAACTTTTCACATTCTGGAGTGGTTGAAACATAGACTTATAATAGCAACAGCTATTCTAACTTTTGATGATAAAGGAATTGCAAAAGGCTTTTATTGTTCGTAACACAGACCTTGCTTCCTGATACATAGATTACTGTTTTTTTTTTTTCCTGTATCCTCATGTGCTCATATGGCATGCAGATGAATCACTCTTTTCTTTTCTTTCTTTCTTTCTCTCTTTCTTTTTTTCTTTTTTTTTTTTTTTTAACAAGAACTCTGTTGTCGCTATGAAAGCTGTACCTCATGACCCACTTACCTTCCAATTCCACCACAGGGCTTCATCATATGACTAAGGGATTCCATTCAGTCAACAGCAGCCTAAGTGATTGCCTGAGGATGGTGCCATTGATTGAGATAGTGAGCATTTAAATTGAGAAATACTAAGCTTTCTTAAAACAGTATTTGTATTTTGAATCATTATTTCTAGAGAGATGGAGAGGTATGCTGACCATCTTATAAGGAATAATTTGAAGCTGAAATAGGAGGACTGACTTTATGGGGGGAAAAAAGTTGAAAATTCAACTGGCGATGCAAAGACAAGGAGGGTAGGGTGCACCAAAGGAACAGCAAGGCATTGCTAGAGGGGGGATGCAGACGTGCAGCGTGCATTCACTAGCCACACTCTATTTTATTGTGTTCTCCTATATTCTATTAATGTGCAGATTAGTAGTGATTAAATATCTTGTATTTTTTGAGATCCTTGGCATTTGTCCCAAATAAGACTGCATTTTGCTCCTATCAGTAGAAAATTAAAAAAACAAATAAGAAAATATGCTAGGGCACGTCACTAGAAATTTTGAGATAAGTATGGTTTGATAAAAGTTGATTTAAGGGCTAACCACTGCCTTCAAATTGCAAGGAGCTAGAATTTGCTTTTAATTTTTATCTTGTTTATCACCAAGTCAAACATGGAACTGACTACTTCTTAAATATAATCCTCTGTGATGATGTGATAGCAGGCATAGTAAATGATGCACACACTTTCTTATTTGATGCCAGTAAAAGAGGAAACTGACTTTACACTATATCTGTTCATAGATAGAAATTTTTGACATATTTTCCACAGCAATGACAGAAAATAGTGCTTTGCATCTCTACACAATCTGGACCACAGACTCATTCTTAAATCTAAGAGAGCAAAGAGGATGGCTGTTTACTGCTGAAGGACAGAGGGTATGAACACTATCTGGAAGAAATGAAAAGGATAGCTTCTAATACAATAAAATTTCCCAATATTAGGTGATGGTTGCTAGTATTAGCAAGTTTAATATGGATGGCAACAGCATAGATGGCCAGATACAAGTGACAAACCAAAGAAATACTGCCACAGACTGCTCAGTGGGTAACAGGTCTATGTGGAGACCAAGACTCGGATGACCAGGTCAGGAGTGGCTTTGGCTTGACAGACAGACACAAACACACTTGAGGAGGTTTGCGAACTGCTGCAAAGTTTACTTCAAAGTATCAGGTTTTTATGCAGAAAGAACTGATCTTGGCCACAGTTTAAACATAAACAAACATACTATAAAAATGTCAGCAATTCCTTTTGAAGTATGAGATAGTAAATACATCTAAGCAAGTGCATAATTGAGAGCCTCTGTCTATTTTGGCCTGCTTGTGCTCAGCATATCAGAGATTTGATTTACTGAGTACAGAAAAGAATTGTCTTTGAACACTAAACTTTTAATAGCAATGATTCAAGGGCCCTAAGATACCAAGTTAGAATTTTGTAGTAAGTCCCACAGTAGCCTAGCTGCGGGTAGGCTGATTACAGGCAAGGTCACATTGTGGGCTGCTTCCTTACAGCTTTAGCCCTAATTGTTTATTAGGCCTTGGGCTGACATCTGCCACTGTGGGTTTTATGATCGGGGGCACAGAGGTCAACATAAATCCCGCTGAATGTTGGTCTGTATCTCTTTCAGTTCCTGAAACTATATCTAAGTGTTTTCTAGGCTTCTCTGAATTAACAGTGGAGCTACAAGCTAAAATGCCCATACTTAAAAGGTATATTGTATAGCACAAAACACATCTAGCACCCATTCCAAGCAGCCAGCCAAGTAAGCACCTGCAGGGACCTGAACCACTTTTCCCCAGGAGGCGTAACCACCTGTGGTGCGAACCTCTGGACAGGTAGCAATTGAGATTTCTCTCAGCATTGCTACACTGTCTCCACTGTGGCTGGTGTGGCAAAATACAATTTGTTTTTAAAGTCTTCCTTTAGTATAATATACCCACCTCTAAACTTGTCCTATTTGCATCATTGTAATGGAAAAATAAATAGTAATACCAAATCATTTGGTTTTCTACACAATCCTTTGTGCCAATTTCTGACATATTTTACATGGAATGTCCTTTCACACACTGAGGTTTCTTTAATGTGATTAGATGGCAATCACCTCTATTGTTCTCAATTGCTCGGGGAAAACATTTAGAACTGATTTTTTTCAGTTGATATAAACATAGGAATCAATAAAATTGCATTATATAATTAACATAATGGACACAATCCCATCTTTGTTGTCAGTGCATAGTCTGTAATGAACAGATTGAGAGGGAGAAAGATTAACATTTTCTGTTAGACATCGTTATTGATATGTACAAGTGAAAAAATAAACAAACTATTTTCATTTTCATCAAGGGGAATTCAATATTTTCCCAACTTCCTATGAAAATGTATGAGTATAATAAAAATATGTATATTAAATTTAAACCAAGAGGGAAAAGTTTTGACAATGGTACAAAATGTTATTCTGTGTTAAAAATGCATTTTCAACCTGACACAAATGAGTCCCAATTATTCCAAACAATCATGATAAACTTTTAAAGCACACAAACTCTTAATCAGCATTCCATTATTCAAAATTATTCATTATAAAGTTTCTTAAATTATGCAAATTTTGATCACTCAAAAATGCAGGGAAGAAAGTAAAAATTTTCAGGCTAACAAATTGCTACCTGTTCCTGTGTGCTTTGACTTTTAGAACGGGATCATCATTTCAGCATTACATTTTTAGTCTAAAGTTAAATAGAAAAGTGACTTTATGTAGCACTTTATAGGTACCTTTCAGTGACAAAGGATTTAAGACATGCCAATGAAAGGGATTCACAGATCATGCCAGTAAATATTAGTCCTACAATATTAACAAATTGAACGAGCTCTATGAATACACTGCCAGCCATGTCTGTTTATTTTCGGCAATATTTTCTGCGATGTTCTTTATGCACCTTTTTTCTGTGGGTGGTGCTGCAATCATACATGGATCAAAATGTATACAAAGCATGTCAATGATTTTCCTCAAAAACTCCTTATTGTCTAACTAATTGTAACATTTAGAGTGCAAAGTAAGCATCAAAGTATAGTATTTCTACTGAGAGTCATGGAAACCCTCTGGCCTTTGCCTGGTGCAACCTCATTTCCCTCCCCACTATATTTGTTCTGCGTCTCTAACACAGAACCATAGACAACATAGTTTTTCCACACATTGGCACTACCAGGTGTCCTTTCTCCTAGCCCTTTCTTCTGCCTAGCTCTTGGCCATTTAGCTCTTTGTTAGACCAATCAGGTGGTTTGGGCAGGCAAAAATAACACAGCTTTATAGAGTTAAACAAATGCAAAATAAAAGGATGCAACACATTTCATCATTGAACCAATATTTCACACACCATAACAGATGCTAACACAATTTAAGCAATATTCCACAACATCTCTGTTTATGTCTTTTGCTAACTGAACCAAAGTTACCCCCATTGAGATGGATTTCCCCAGTTCTGTGCCTTTTGAAGACATAGTTGGCTAAGTACCAAGTGGAATAGTCTAAGAACAGAAAAGTGCCCATTCCTCCATGAGACAATAAATGATTTGGTCCTTTTGGCTAAGTTTGCACTGTGGTCCATACATTTTGATCCCCTAGAGTGCTCAGTTTGAAATTTTTATTTTCTATTTCCTGGTATCCATGTTTCTCTTACTATATGTTAATTTCTTAGCCTTCTTCTAGGAAAGAGTTTCACTGAATTTGCTTTCATCTTTCTATCGAAGTTACTACCCTACCAGAAGCAATGAGAAACATGGCCTGAAGTAAAGAAAGTTTCAGACCATCTCAATGGCTTATCAAGTAAAGACAGTTGCTACACAAGACTGGCATGGTAACCTGAGTCAGACACCCAGAACCTTAGTAAGGGTGGGAAGAGAAAACTAACTCCTACGACCTCCACACTCATACCCAGACTACATGCACACAAACACAAAAATAAATAATTAAATATTCTCTTAGGCTAAGAGAAAAGATGGAATTGGGGAAATGCTCAACTCCAAAGATTATTGAACATATTAGGTTAAGTAGGGAACCAGTGCATACATGTAGTCTAATTACTGGGGAGTCAAGAGCACTGCTTGAGATCAGCAGTTCAAGGTTAATTTACCCTGGGCAAGATAGCAATACCTTGTGAAAAGAAAAGACATAAATATAAGAATAAAAAAGAGACATACTAATTTAAGATTTAACAAGTCTCATTCATATTAACTTAGGTTTTAAACTTTTGAATCTTTGCTAATATATGACCCTAATCACTGTAATCCATGGCTTTTCTTCATACTTCACAAAATATGGTCTTGGAATCACTTATGGGCCATAGTAGTTTTTCATGTAACTCATAAGATATACGTGGAAATACACACACATGCATACACATATGCACATATACCACTCCCTTAAGTATAATGTTGGTGTTTTTAAAATTAGATTTTCTATTTCTATTTCTGGCATATGCAGGCAATTTGTCTGTTTCTTAACCACTGTGCCATTGTTCCAGCAATTTGTCTGTTTCTTATAGTCATATATAAGTACATCTGTGTTTATGCAAAGTATAGTGATATATTATTTGTGATTTATTAAAGCTTGATTGAGGATTAAGAAAAGTTAGCCACATGCTATAAAGATCAGGCAGTGGTGATACACACCTTTAATCCCAGCAGTCAGAAGCTAGGAGGTGGTGGTACACACAGATAAGTGTGGCTCTTATGCCTATTCAAAGAGGCTTCATTTTATATCACATGGAAACTATTACAGGGATCCACATCTGGAAAAAGTAAGTTACCATGATGGTGCCCAACCCTATGTTGTTCTTCTACAAGTAACACCTAAACCTAAGGCTCAGGAAACACCAGGGGAGGGGTAGGAAAGACTTAAAGAGACAGAGAACCAGCAGGCCTGCTGTGAGACAGGGTCTTCTAATCTAAACATGACAGGGAAGCTACACCCATGGAAACTCAACAATATTGTTGCCAAAACAATTGAACTATTACAATACCAGTTGGCATGCCAACTAGGATGAGGAAAATTTAACAACAGTAACAATAGTAATTGTAATTAAATCACAATAGATATTCAAGAGAGGTCATTCATTGAAGTGGTAGTTCGTAGGGAAAGGAGAAAAGTTAAGACGAAGAGGAAAGGATGGGAATGATGTAAATAGAGTACTGGCACATGACAATCTAAAAACAATATGTAATTAAATCTAATGAAAAAAATAACATTGAATATCATCACATTCCTTCAGTTAGGACCGAACACAACAAAAACAAACAAGCCAACAAAACCTAATAGATTTTTATGAATTTCATACACTTCTAACCTGATCAAATAGAATGGTCACCTCCTTATGAGGAATGACATCAAAGACAGTAAAACCTCAGAAATCCTTTCGTGTGTGTGTGTGTGTGTGTGTGTGTGTGTGTGTACATCTGGTTCATGTTTCAACTTCCCTTGTAGTTTAATTTTCTTTGATGTTTAAAAGTTCCTATGATGACAAGTAGTACCCTCCTACATGTCCTTGCAGATTTGTATGTAAATGATACCGCTCCCTTTTTTTTTTTTTTTTTTTTTTAATCTAATCAACAGGGCTTTATTAGTTCATGTTTATTTCAGGAAATAGACTGGCTGCCTTGTGAGAGGTGTTATGGATCAGCCAGCTGGGGTGGGCGTGGGATGGGGGGTGATCACACACTCTATTCAGAAATCTCAAATAGATAGTGATAGTTCTGGGCCTTAATGTCTCAGTGGTCTCTGAATCAGCCTGACAGACTCAGAGGTCGTATCTTTAAGTGTTGAGAAATAGAGGCTCTTTCCTTTGGGGTTTTTTTTTTATTGAGCATAAATTCTTTTCTTATACAATATATCTTTCTTAGAGTTTCTCCTCCCCATATTCCTCCTAGTTCCTCCTCATCTCACCTCCACTCTCGATCCAATTCTTTTCAGTTTCCCATCAGAAGAAGAACAGGCTCCTAGGGAATAAACACCAAACATAACAAAATAAAGTAAGATACAACAAAAACCATCATGTTAAGGCTTTGTAAGGCAACCCAGGTCAAGGAAAAGACCCTCAAAGCGCAGGCACAAGAAACAGAGATCCACTTATTTACAACCCCTCAGGAGTCCCATAAAAACACTAAGCTGAAAGCTCTAGTGTATATTCAGAAGACCTTGTGTAGACCTGTGAGTTTATACGAGCTAAACTTGTTCTTCTGGTGTCCTCCATACCCTCTGGCTCTTACACTTTTTCTGCTTCCACTCTGACTGTGGAGTATTCATATATCTCTCTGTGCTCTGAGAATAGGGATTTGGTGGTGACATCACATTTAGAGTTGTGTGTTTCAAAGTTTGCTCTCTCTGCATAATGTCTGGTTGTGGGTCTCTAAGTTTTCAGGTTGAAGGCCTTTTGCCTTGAGCTTTGATTACCATGTCCAGGTACTGGCCAGATGGTGTGTCAGCTTTTAGAAGCAGATAACAGCAGTAGCAATGCCAGCTGGTGTTGCCACTTTAAGAGCTAACCCTGATTTTCACTTGACTGAATTTGACAAAATATAGAATCATATGGGAGACAAAATCCTGGGCATGTAAATTTGGGCATTTCTAGAATGTGTTGAAGTAGGATTGATTATCTACCATGAATATGTGTGGCACCATTCCATGGACTGGGGTTAAATAAATAAAAAAAGATAAAGCCAACGGAGTACTAGCATCCATTACTCACTGATTTCTGAATGCAGATGTGCATTCAGCCTTCTGCATACTCCTGCCATTATGCCTGATCTACTATCCTGTGGTAAGTATATCCTCACACTGAGTTGCTTTTGTAAAGTATTCTGTCAGAGCAACAAGAAAAGTAACTAATGTACTCTGTAAGGATGTTTCTAGAGAGGAACTCCTAGGAACTTCTGTAAGGAAGGAGTCCCACCATGAATGTGAGTGGCATTGTGCCCTATGATGGAGTATACAGAATACAAAGAAAATGTATTGTAGTGAAATACATTCACTTCTCTTTGCTTCCTGACTGTGGATGACATGGAACCAGCAGTCTCATGTTCCAACATGGCACCCTAACTACTATGGATTTTATCGCTATTAAATTATGAGTCAAGATAAGCTTTCTGAAATTGCTTTTGTTGGGTGTTTTGTTATAGCAATGATAAAAACAACTATAACCTATTTTTTCTTTTTCCTTTTTTTATTTAAATTTGAAATAAGGTTGTTTTACATGTCAATCTCAGTTCCCTCACTCTTCCCTCCTCCCCATCACCCCACCAAACCCCAGCCCATCCCTTTCTGCTTCTCAGGGAGGGTGAGGCCTTTCATCAGGAGTCTTTAAAGTCTGTCATATCATTTGGGGCAGGACCTAGGCCCTCCACCATGCGTCTAGGCTGAGGGAGTATCCCTCTATGTGGGATGGGCTCCCAAAGTCCATTCGTATACTAAGAATAAATACTAAGGCCTCATAGACTGTCCAGTCCTCTTAACTGACACGCCCATTCAGGGGGTCAGGGTTTGTCCTATGCTGGTTTCCCAGCTATCAGACTGGGATCTATGAGCTCCCCCTTATTTAGGTCAGCTGATTTTGTGGGTTTCTGCAGCCTGGTCTTGACCCCTTTGCTCATCACTGTGGATTTCAACACTAGCAGTTGCCAGACCTTTGGGTGTCACGACTCTCATCCCTTGGGGAAATCTTTCTGTGACTACAGCCCCTTTCATCTTGAGTCTTTACAGTCTCATACCTTCTCTACGCTTGCACTTCCTTTCATCTATACTTTCTTTCGTATCTCATTTCTGTCTTCAGCCATATCCCTGCCACTATTGCTAATGCCACTGTTGTTGTTGCCCTCATATCCTGTTTATTCTCGAGTTCAGGTAACTCTACCCACAATACACCTTACACATAGACTATTTGGAAGGAACCTTTTATTTTAGCAAAGGAGGATGTCTCTTAACTGACTCTAAAGCAAATGCAACACTGTATTTTCATGAATCACCACCCAGCTTCCAGTTCCACCAATCACAGGTCTTACACATGGACCACCAACAAGCCTTCTGCTGAGCTATGTAGTGAAGAGCTCTCTCTTTGGTCTAAATTAGCACGATCATTTGGGATTCTCTGAGGTTTGTCTTAGAGTAGTGTCTCCTAAGGTCAGTGCAGTTGGCACAGATAAGTCATGCCTGGAGCAGGTACTCTGGCAATCTGTGTTCTGTGAACCACCACATGGTTTTGGTAGTATCCTGGACTTGCTGCTGGTTCTCAGAGCCAGGCAGCCATGTGGAGAGCACAATGTTTGTCGAAGGAACCGATTCTCCATTTGAGGTCATCAGGCATAACATGATAGATATGATAACTACTGCTCACTGGTTAAGTGAATGAATGGTCCCAACATTTGAATTAGTTATTACAAGTCAAGGACTGTAAAGAGCAAGGAACAAAGTAAAATTAACCGTCTTAATAATACTCAACATAGTTTTGTTTGTTCAAGAGATCATTGTGGTCCACCTTATAGCCACTATGGAACATAATGAAGCTGTGACATTAGCATGACTGTTATGATTAGAGCTCTGCATATGGGGTGAATGACTGTGATAGATGTAGAATATGAGCTCCATAAATATATAAAATGTATATATGGCTATCAGATAATCTTTACACTAAAGGGAGCTTAAATAAGGTGTGAAAGCTCCAAAAATATTTTGGCTCAGTTAACATTAGTTATGTGGTTAAATAATGAAAAAATGATTTTAATTAAATAAAACAAATACTTCACAAATTGCCCACTCAATAATAACAAATTAATATTATTATGTCATGAACATAGTTTTAGTATCTCTGTACAAATAAATAGAATAAGGCTACCTGATCTAATGGAGAGAACCAATTTTTGATAGAGAAGTTATTCTCAATTTAAAAAATTAACTAAAATTTTATTTGAATTTATAAAAAGAAAAACAACTGAAGTAAAAATTTACAAAATGTTAAAGGGGACAGTTAAACTTAAGCTAAGTGATTTTTCTCACAAATACGTACAGGTAAATTGTGGTAAGGATGACCTGAGCCAAGGGAAATGTAACTGGAAGAGAACAGCATTCATTTTTGCTCTACTCTTAAGACAGGTCTTGGCCTTCCACACATCTCAGGGAAACAGTTAGCTCTGAGTCTTGAGGGAACTATACAATTTTTAGCAGTAGGCCATTAAATTTTCTGACAGACCTTGACAGCTTTCTCACACTCTGAAAAAGGTAGACAAATACCTAGAATAATTAGATTACATGCTCCAGAGAGATGGTTTAACAACAACAACAACAAAAGAACATTTCTGCAGTTTTGGAACTAGACATAATGATGAAACAATTGTGGTTTTACAAATCCCCAGAAAACTGAATATGAAATGTCACAACCAAGCACTTCTAAATATTAAAGAGATCATAAATTTATTTCTATTCACATCAAGTCACAGGAAAAAAATGAAGGAAAATTGTCAGCATTCACAGAAAGCCCATGGAGCACTTAAAATACAACATCTGTGAAGGAAAGATGCAGGGGAGATGATGTTCTGAATCAGATACAGAAACCACTTATGTGCATAAGGAGAATTATAACAAGTGTATGTGTCTCAGCATGACATAGCCTTATAGATCCAAATTCTCCACATTGGGGAGGCTGAAGCAGGAGGCTCACAACTTACAGCACAGCCTTGGTTAAAAATCAAATTCCGGGCTTAGGCAACATTTCGATACTCAGTCTCAAAAATTACTGCTAGAAAATATCTAGGTTTGAATATAATATGGTAGATATACAAGGGATATACATGATGACAGTAGATTACAGAATAAGTATACTGCAAATATAGCATATAAAAATAGCAAAATGCAAGGACTGGAGAGATGACTCAGAGGTTAAGAGCACTGGCTGTTCTTTCAGAGGTCCTGAGTTCAATTACCACCAACCACATGGTGGCTCACTACTATCTGTAATGAGATCTGCTGCCCTCTTCTGGCCTGAAGATTTACATGCATCCAGAACACTGTATATATAATAAATAAATCTTTTTAAAACCCCCAAAAGTCAAAATGTAAAAACATGGATGTATTGAATTGTTGAGTAAATGAATTCAATATTGAGATATTCAAAAGTACTGAAAATCAATTTGAAAAATACTAAGATGTAGGAAATGTCAATTTCAAATTAATATATTTCATCTTTAATTTATTACTTATAGCAACTGTATTGACTCCTTATAATAATGTCTTATTTAATAAAATTCTCATTCCACTTCTGTTGCACATTACTTATTAGTGGGGGTATCGTTTTAAATTATTTCTTGGAAAAGAATGTCTGTACATTCCAAATTTTATATCAAAAAATTTTAATACATTCAAAATTATAATGTAAAAGTTAACATATTAATTATTAAAGTCAAAATAGCTGTTTTAAGCTACTCCAATTGGCACTGAAAACCTGAAACTAATTGTTTTGTTATTAATATATAATTAAATCATATTTTTAGTTAATTCAGTCTGTCCTTTTATCTTATAATTTTAAAATGTTCCACACATTCATGTTCAATTTTCTCTACTTATGCAAACTAATTGTTAATGTGAGGGAGTACAGTAAAGATTTTGAAGTCAGTTGCACTCCAAACTCTGCTATAAAATGAGAGATCATAAAATGAAATGGTATCAAAGTTATCTGGTTTGTAGGGCATACTGACACCCTAGAGACATTGAGAACAACCATTATAACAAGTATACACTGACATAATGTATATTTCCGCTAGAAATCTTCATTAGATCCTATATTAGGTGGTTATGCGTGTGCTAGCAATATATTATATATATTATATGTATAACAAATATATATAATATATATATATAATTGATTTGATAAGGGGTACAAAGAAAACTAGGCCTATGTAGTAGCAAACTGAAGTTGCTTTTAAGCCAACTATGATTAAAATTCAGAAAACAAGTAACCATGGGCTGCCCAGCCCCATCAGATACATTTTCAGCACAAGCCCTACATCTAAGGCTCAGACAACATCTGAGAAGAGGATAGAATGATTGTTAAGTGCCAAAGGACCAGGAAGAGATGGCTGTGAAATTGTTTCTCCTAGAAATTGACTTGGAAGCTACACCGATAATACATCAACAGTATTGCTGCCTAAACAGGATAACGACAATGAGGAGGCAGGCAGAAATCTGAGTTTGAAGCCAGCCTGGTCTACAGAGTGAGTTCCAGGACAGGCTCCAAAGCTAGAGAAACCCTGTCTGGAAACAAACAAACAAACAAACAAAACCAAACAACAACAACAAAACAAAATCCAAACAAACAGAGGAAAATAATCTAAGTTCACATAACTTCAGCTAATCCTTGACAAACAGAATGAGTTTAGTAATTTTGAAAACAAAACCAATGTGTTCTCAGACCCAATACCAAACTTCTTAAGACAAAATGTGTCTTTTTGTTTTAGCAATGAGGAGTTGGGAAAGATAACAAAAGAAACATATTGCTCATCTTGTGTGTGTGTGTGTGTGTGTGTGTGTGTGTGTGTGTGTGTTATGTCTCATCTATTGCATTGTATTGTTCTCCCTGCTCTCGGTAAACTTCAACTGTAGAGCACTTTTTTAAATACTGAGGGAAAGTGGTTCGTGAGGAAAGCATGAGTGTATTCTGGGAGAATATATGCCATTTTACTGTGGTGGAAGTCGGAGTGTCTGTCACCAGCTGAGCAGAGGCTTTGTCTGATGTTGGATACAAGTCAGATGAGGAATTAATGCTGAAGCAAACACAAAGCTTCCCAAGGAAAAGAAGGACAGCAGCCTTTTTTACAGACTGGGAACTGGTAAAGGAAAATGCACAGTACTTCAGTTATGGAGAAGGATTTGCTTTTTCTGGGAAAGGGGGGCTTTGAATGTGTACAAGCCACTTAAAAAGTTTCAAAGTATGCTTGTGTTACAGCTCCTCCCACGTCTGCAGAATGTTAACCATGTTAACCGGTTATCATGAAGCCATAGCAATAACTGTCCTCTGCGCCAGTATATTCCCAGTTTTGTTTGCTCGTGGCTAACTCCCTGCTCGCTTATTGCCAGAGACTACCTCCTGCCCCACACCTGGAGTTAGGAACATTTCTTCTGGTTCCCTGCAGTAGGATCAAAGTGCTCAGATTCCAAAACCCAAACCGTGAGCTGAACTTAGACAACAGACGAGGATAAACATTATTTCACAAGTGGGCGAGGAGAATGACAGTATGGGCCTGAGCCTTACTTACTATGTTCCTCTAATAAACAGTCTAATTTCACTTTAGTTGTTGCCCCTCATTCATCTATGTTTTATGATCACAGGGTGGGGAGGCAAGAGGAAGCTTTGTAAAATAATGACGAGGTTCCTCAGCTTACCTGAAAATAACATAAATGTCCCCAAGCTGCTGTAAAACAAACAACATTGTTTTTTTTTCCTGTGATCACAACCTTGCAAAAGTTGCACTTGAATGCTTTACGTACAAGATGAATAAATGCTTTCGCCTGGAGGGCTTCTAGTGAAGAGAATGGAATCCGGAAGCCTGGTTTGGAATGGGGTTCCTACAGGCGAAAAGGATTTAGGAATCTTCCTTGAGGTTGGGAGCCTAGATTTTAACGGTCGAACCATCTCTCCAGCTCAGGACTTAGGAGTCTTACAAGCCGGCCCAGCTCCCTCTAGAGGCTGGAGTTTTCTCCTTTCAGGGACCCGGAAATCCGCAAGAGGCGTGCAAAGGGGAATGGCGAGAGGCCTGGGCGAGTTTAGCAAGCCGCAGGGCCATCTTTGTGGAGTACGCATGCGTGGACACAGCTGCGGGCGCGCGCGTGACGTCACGCGCGCGTCGGTCCAGGCAGTTTCTGCTGGCCCGCGAGTCTTGCTGGCGAGTGAGCTCCAGAAGGGTTTGGAGTTCCTGGTGGGTATGAGGCGGTCCGGCTCCGGTTGGGTGTAGCAAGGGCTGTTGAGGTGTTTAACACTTGGTGCAGTTTTGCAGAGACTCCATTACGTGTGCCGTCAGTGAGAACCGAACACTGCCGGCAGGAGACGAGACTAGATCCGAGTTCCAGCCCTCATGCATCTCAGCGGTTAGCGAACCGTGGGTCGGTACTAATCAGCGTTACGTAGTGATGTTAGGGAGAGAGAGGCCCAGGCAGAAAGTCTGAGAAGAAAGGTTCACGGTGGATCGCACAGACTAACATCAGTTCTCGTCTCTCTCAGGATATTTAGGCGTTCCAGGGAGGAGGCAACCAGTACCTCTTGAAATTACTAAGCTTTTGGTGCAGTGTGCATTCACAACAGTTTAATTGCCAAAGGAATTAAAAAAGCAAAACCCATACTTCCTCCCCATGTCTGGAAGTTTGAAGTATGGTGATGGGGCAGTGAAACTAACGAATCTTAAGACTAGCTTTTAGAAACACTTTAAATAAAAAATCTTAAGTGGAGAGTAATTACGTTTCAGCCCCTTACAAGCATGGTAAGGATTGGTAATTACAATAAAGTTATAAGATATGTTCTCTTAATACCTTCATCCCAACACCGAAAACTAGCTTATTAAAGACAAATAATTAAGAGTAACTCATAGCAAATTATGAGCTTTCAATAAAACAATCTTTTTTGTGTCAATAGTAATTTGTCTGCTTCCCTACTTGAATTTTCATTTGATGTCTTTGTGAAGCAGAACTGTTATGCCACTTGAATTAATAAAGGAAGTCAAAGTGGTACCAGAACAGTTTAACCACAGAATAAATTACATAAAGTGGATTTCAGACCTCTACAGCTCTGTGATCGTTGCAATGTGTATATACAGCTGAGGTTATTAACTCAGAATACATTTTCCTCCTAAAAGGAATGCTCATATTTTATAGTCAGAATCTTTGTGCGTGTTTATTTTTACAATTACAATGGAGATCAAATATTTCAACTTTACTCATAATTTTCTAGCATTCCCTTAACAGCCATTTATTGTTTTGTGAGAAACTAGAATACATTTCTGAAGTACAAAGATAAATAGATGTAGTCACATCATACTAAAGGTGACCTCTAATTCTAATTAATAAATGTAGCATTATGATGTGTGAACACGAGTTAGCTTTTTGGTTTGATATATTAGATTGAGAAAGGTGAACTAGGACTTTCAAGGTGACAGGTTGTTTTACTTTACCTTTTGGTTATGTGTATGCTGAGGAATTTGGATGCTGCAGTAAAAATGTGTTAATTTCATAATAGATGTTAGCAGGAGAAACCCATGGCCACTCTGCTTCCTGTATAAAGACTATATGGTATAAAGAAAGCTTAGAGGGAGAAACTTCAATTAGGCAATGACAGTAATGTAGGTAAGAGTTGATACTTATTTGAATGAGTAGTAGGAGTAGGAAATAATAGTAATCTAATGCTAATAAACCATAAAGTTAGTACTTTTTATGTCTGTTGTGTGGCATTTTATGTCCTGTGTGTGTTGATCCGTTTAATCATCACAAATACTGTGACATTGATGCTTTTATACCTTACCTGTATAGATGGAGATACTGCACTTCAGAAAGGTTGAGTAATGTTTCTGAGGTCAGATAGATAACAAATAATAGAGATGACATTTAAATCTAGACAGTTTGTTTCAGACTCGATGAGATAAAATCCAAAATAATTAGAATAGAGGGGCAATGAGTTCAGGAAGCTTAATTGTTTTAAATTCCCATCCATTCTGAGCAAGAGGAGAGGAGATACACCTTTAAGCCATGAATTCAAGTTTGGATATTGGAGGGGTCTCTGGTGTGGGGTCATCTATCTTTCCTTCAACTGTAGGCTTAGACCCACTCCTGTATTCTCTTTCCAAATAGTCCAAGTAGTGGTAGAAGGTGTTTTCCATCCACTGGCTTTTACCAAATTCACAGACTTGTTACTTGTTACTCAGTCCTTAATTCGTTAGGCCTTTTTTTTTTTTTTTTTTTTTTTTTTTTTCTAAATGAAAGGTAAGGAAGGGGTAAAGAGTCACACAAGATTCCTGCCTTTCCTTCAGTAATTGCTGCTGCTCTTTGGGTCTTAACCTTTCAAGTCTGTGAAGAAATGACCAAATCCCCTTGGTTAGCACGTCCTGGGTGCATTGTACACTTGTAAAGCCCATTCCTGGCCTTAACTGTCCACTAAAAATGTCTGCTAAATTTCCTCACAGGTGTTAGATGGTGTCTAACTTTTGCTTTGGATAAGCAGTTCATGAAGAATCTCTTATCCTGAGTTCTCTGTTAGTTTATTGCCTTATACCTCCTCTGATAGGTGAAAGAAAGGCTTGAAATTTGTAGGTTGTCCAGTTATTCTTTCTAACACTTTACCTTTGAGTCAATCTTAAGATCTTTGTTTTTGAATCATTATGCATTATCTTTACCCTTAGTTTCTGCCTGTAGTTTTGCAATGAATTTTATGAATAAAACTGGTATGATTTCTGTCTGGTCAGTAAAGTTGAAGCTTTGCTAGTTATGTGTAAGTCTGAAATATTAGTGTGAGAGGTAAGTATTTTAGGATCTATTTTTACACATTTTTCAGTAAATAGATATTCATGTGGATGTTTACAAAGAGTCTATGATATATATGTCGTTAAAGATAAGAAACAAAGAAAATTTGAAACCTGTGGTCACAAAACACTGATTTTTGAGTAAATAACTTTTTTTTAAAGTTGACAGAATGGTTAGTTATTGAACTGGAACAAACACTATATTAAACTTGTGTCTTAGCATATTGATTTGACCAAACTATCGTAGTTTATGAATTTATCATTTCATATTTGGAAATTTTTCTTTATTAAATTGTCATTGCTTTCTAAAAGCAAGCTTTAATTTCTTTGTTACGAAGAAATAGTATTGGAGTATAAAACAAAGCTTGGAAAAATTGTTTTGCTTCATCGTTTTTTGTTTCTAAACTAAAAGGATTATTTAACAAATTGAATTATGAATGATATTTATTTTAGGTCTCCTGATTTACTCTGGTAAATTATAATATTCACTTGACCACAGTATATTGACCTTCTGAAAAAAAAATGGTCTAAATGAGCATGAGAGAAAGATTCAGCTTATTTAGGAAGAGAATAGCATTACAAACTGGAAAGCATAGCATAGTGAACTGAGTATATAGTGAGGACTGGGCCAGTGCAAGCTTTTAAAGGCAAATGAGTATGTTTTGCTACAGATATTTTAAGCCATATTCTTGGCTATAGACATTAGTAACAAAGGCTACATCAGTCTTGAGTTGCACAGATAGGTGTGTATGTGTGTGTGTGTGTGTGTGGTAGCTGAGACTTTAGTGACGGTAACTCTCAGCTACTCATGAGAGAACCTTCTTCAGAATCTGCAAGTGTCTATGTGTTTGCTAGTGTTGTTACAGCTCCATAAATTCTAACTTTTGCTTACACATTGTTAAAAACTGTCTTTGCTAACTGCTTTTCTTTCCCTTTCAAGGAAAACTCAGTTTTTTTTTTTTTTTCCTTTATGTTTTGAGGAAGTAAAGCAGCTGTTTTGAAGATTAGACTTTAAAGTAGGTAGTGTAAGTATGCTTCATTTTTCCTTACCATTTACTTATACTCTAGGAATATGCAACTATATATATATGTGTGTATATATATATATATATATATATATGTATACATTTCACATGGATACACACACACACACACACACACACACACTCACATGGACACACACACGAGTGAGTTTTAATTGGTAATTCATTTGCAGTAGCTATGAGTATTTACTTCAACATTACCAAGGCTATTGGTGTGAAGCTTTGTTATGATGGCACTCTTTATAAGAATGCAGTTCTCATGAAAAAGGTTGCTAGTGGCCCTTCCTCTTCATTGTGTAAACAGCTTGGAGAATGCTTATTGCTGCCCTAAATGTTTGTGCAACATTTGAAGTGAGCCACAGTAAAGCCAGTTGTGCTCAGCAACATTTTTATGGGAGAAATATTGACAATGAATGTTGTCACCTTCAACTTGAGGGGACCTTGGGCAGTATTTGTTTCTAAAAAAAAATGTTCTTTTCATGTAAGTTAACCAATAGACTGTGTAAAGTTGTTCTTTCATGCATTTTAATATTGATAAGATTAGTAGTGATAGCTCATTTCTAGTTCTCTTCATAATTTGTTTATTTTTGGCCATTTCTGACTAGGTGTCAGCTTTTTTTATGTCATCCACTTTCTGTATTTTTCATTTTCTTACAGTACTTTCTTCTGTGATAATATCTTAACTCTGCTCAGTACAACATTAACTTCCAAAATAATTTTCAAGACAAAGTTTCCAGCATGTCTTTTTTCATACCTCTTTTTGTGTGTTTGTATTTTCCTCTACTTCAACAACTTTTAATTGATATTAAATTCTTTGTGCTAGTTTTCTTGTCTGTAATTTCTGGAATTTTTGAGCTTTCTGTTTTAAAATGTTTTATGTGTATGAATGCTTTGTCTCTGTGTGTGTCTGTGTGCCACAAGTGTGTCTGGTACTCTCAGAGACTGGAAGAGGATGACAGATTTCCTGGAGCTGGAGTTGTGGGCAGTTGTGAGCCACCATGTGAGCGCTAGGAATCAAACCCAGGTCCAGGGACAGAGCAACCAGTGACTTAATCTTTTAATGGCTGATCCATATCTCCTGCCCACTTTTCTGTTTTTACTTCAAAATTGGGGCTTTATTCATGTCACACACAAGCTGTTCTACTGAACTGCAACTTAGGCCTTATCCACCTCTGCTAGAGTTTCACTGGACAATCCAGACCGGTTGTGGAATTATGATTGTCCTTTCTTCAATCTCTCAAGTGCTAGAATTATAGATATAACATCATGCCTGGTTTTGGTTGATTTTGTTAAACCCATAGTATGTCCTTAGTCTCTTATTTATTTTTATCTTTTATTTGTTTGCATTCCTGAATTAAAAATATTTAAATTACTTTTTTTCAAAATCATATTTTAAAGTAATTATGCTTGTGAATATATACTTACCAGTTTTATTTTATGGGTAAAACTCTTGTATCTAATAGGTTTATCTACATATGTATGTTATGTTTTTATCAATTGACAAAATTCAAAATCTAAAGCAACAGTGTTAAATTATTTTTGGAAAAATTAGCGAATGACGGGAAAAGTTTACTTTAAAGTGGCAAGGTAATTTTATATTACTTTATTAGAATAAATTTAGAGTTATTAATGATATTCACTTACAGATTAATTTTTGGTAATTTGTCAAATATATTTTACACATGTAAAATATACCTAAAAAGTGATGTCTTTAAAATTATAAGTCAATTAGCCATATATATAAAGGAATGGTTTCTCCTTTGTCTTCATTTCAAAATTAGCATTCAACATAACTTCTAAACTTACATATCTGTTTGCCCATCAAATAAAATATATTTAAAAATTACTATATTTTGGAACTCAGTATGCTCATACTGTTCTTAGTGGTTTTAAAAACACATGCCTGCAAAACCTGCAAAGCTCTTAACCAAGTAGTGGTCAAGGTAAACCCACAGCCTATGAATAAGATTAGAGCGAATAGGATTAATCCCAAGCAGGGATGTAAAAAAAAAATGTTTTAAAAAATGTAAAATGAAAATTTGAATCACTTTGACATATTACCTTAATTTAATGAAGGGGAGTGCATCAATTGATGCAGAAAATACATTTGACAAATCCTAGCATTTTTCATGATAGTAGAATTCAAAAAGTTAGAAGAATATTTCCTTCTATAGAAATTATGGCTAACGAGCTGTTCAGGGATGTAGAGCTTGAAGAACATCATGTCTAGTTGGTCCTCTCCTTCTACAATGTGGTTTCTGCAATCAAATTCAGCTTCTCCGGCTTGTCATCAGCTTCTCTAACTAATCACTTTGCCAGACTTTATTATACAATATTTTAGACAGAAAACTAATAAGAGTCATTTGGTGAATATTCATGGATTTGTCACCTAACTGATAGAAATACTATATATTATTTGCTTAGACTGTGGAGGCCGGAGAACCTTTAAAATGGCTATTTGAATGCTGAAAGGGTGAGAACTTTGTTCAGCAGTCAGTCTGATGCCTCATTAGTCTCCGTCCGGTGCTGAGAACCTACACTATTTCTGGAGAGCCATAGGAAGACTCAAGAGTCGAATCTGAGGTCAACGAGGGACAGCGGGGACAGCAATGCTGATGTCACCAGCAGGAACAAAAAGTGGACAGACAAGTTGCCTTGCTTTTTCCTTAGAACTCTTAGATTTCATTATATGAGTCTTAGCTGGAATGTGCCACCGACTCTGATGGAAGAACTTCTCCCTAATCCTTCCTGGGAATGCCCTCCAAACCCTCCCCAGGGGCATGTTACTTAGTGGATTCCAGACCCAGTCAATCTGATAATCTAGGTCAACAGTCACTGGCTACTTCATTTCATCTTTTGAGTATTCAACTCATTTGAGTATGTATTATTTTAAGGCAAATCTATGAACTATGTAATTTAGGTAATTTAAGGCATATTTCAGGATGCAGAATAGTCATCCAAAATTATACATGAGTGTATATATGTTTATGCCACAAGACCATTAGACTCTCTAAATATTCACCTATTCACCTCTTTTTTTTTTTTTTTTTTATGATTTACTTAATTATATCTGTAGCTGCATTTGCCCCACTTGCCTAATGGTACCAGAAAGTGAAGATGCCATTAGAGGACATTGGCTCCCCGAGAACTGGAATTTTAGGTGGTTGTAAGTTCTCTGATGTGGGTGCTGGGGACTGAAGTGGGGTCCTCTGTAAGAGCAGGAAGCTTCTCTCTCTAGCTCTTTCTCATCTGTATTTTAACAATAATATCAAAACTAACATCTGCATTACTGTATGGCTTTTTCTAATTTTTTCAACATATACACAGGCATAATAGAAATAGTTCTTGCTTGTGGTCACATTTCAAGTGAGACTATCCCTGTGGTTATTTAATACAGTCTACTTCAATTTGTTTTCTGCTACCAGAGTGGCATCTCAAGTAGGAAACTCTGTGGAGGTCCGTAGTGATTGAAGGACTGTCGTAAATGACAGAAACCAAAGCTAGCATCAGTGGCCCTGACAGTCTGAGAAGACATCCTGCTGCTTGTGTGTGGTGGGCGGTGAAGAACGTGCTTTTCCATTTTTTGAGTCAACTAAAAGGCCCATAACAACATGTCGTTCTTGTTCTGAATTAGGTAAATATGTGGGTCAAAATCAGATGTACCCTATGAATTTTGTTGTTTTTTTGGTTTTTTTTTGTTTTATGTTTTTTTGTATTTTCTTTGTATTTTGTTTGAAGTTATGTGAATTACTGGAGAATTCTATGTATATGGGTGAAAACAGGTATGCTGTGTGTGTATCTGTGTGTTTACATTATAATTTAGAACTGACACATCAGTTAGACAATTGCAAACCTTTGCCTAAAAATCTTACTTTTATTTTAATTGAAGCCCCATTTTCATTTAAATTGTCATGTACTGCTCTGAGGTCAGTTGAAAGGAAAGTATTTTTTTCTTTTTTGTGAAAATTACTTGTTCGAGAGTGTTTATTTTGTTCCCTAAGTGCCAAGCATATGCTGGGGAGAAATAAAAGAAAAGTCTCCAGTGAGAAAAAGACTTTCCATTGACTGAACTATACAGAGCTGTGGTTGCTTTGCGTTTTCTAGTCATGTTGTAGTTTTAATGGCACGAAGTAATTGGATAGAATAATATTTCTGTAAGTCTGGGGGTGAAATGCCTAGTCTGAATTGGTTCATTTGGTTACTGTGGAGGCTGAAACATTGCCATTGAATGGAATTTGCCAAAACAAAATGATAATAGGTGGATTCTGAGGAAATAAAAATGATAATAGTGCTTGGGAGCCATGAAAGTGCCACACCCCTTCAAAATCACTTGCTACCCCACTAAAATTGCCCATAGCACAATGTTATCTATTCTGGCAAATTGATAATATAATGTTGCCCTGCACTAGTCTCTTCCTCTGTGATGAGTGTAATATTGGTTAATGAAGTTGCTTTCAGGAGATTTGAGAGAGTTGATTCCTTTTTTTTGTTTTTTTGTTTTTTTTTTTTTTGTACACTTATATTTGATCTTACATCTTCAACATTTAAAAAAATGATTTTTAATTATGGTAATTTATGTCTGAGTAGGGATTTGTGCACCAGAATGCTGGTGCCTCTGGAGGTTAGAGCAGTGTGGTAGGTCCCCTAGAGCTGCAGGTACAGGTGTCTGTGAGTGCCTAAAATCGGTCATGGGAGCCAAACTTCATACCTCTATAGAGAATCAGAGTATTGTTAAATACATATTTACTGTATTCAAAAACCTGTGGTCACATCAGAAGTAACATACATGCAAACAAGTTTCTGTTTCGTTTTCAGGTTTTTGGTAAATGTCTAAAAGGATTTTCCACAGAAGCAATGTCTTTGGTAAGGTGATATTTATTATACAGTGACACACATATCATTATGCATCTACTTCACATTTTGAGCCACATTGTAATTTGATTTTAAATTAGTGTACATTATAGTCAGATTGTACATGAGTGCCAATCCAATGGAAAACCAGTTTCTTCACTGTTTTATATGATGATTTTACATTATAGTTTTGTATTTATCTAACAATATTTGATTGTTTTTTGCTATATTATCTACTAATATCTTTGTACAAGTTGTACACAAGTAAGAAATCTGATAGGAAACCAATTTTCTTTATGAAAACATGCAGTTTTTATTAGTTTAAACCACAGCCATATTTATTTCTTCTTTTCTCAGCTTGTATTAAAGAAGATTCTTGTGTGCTGAATTGTGATTTCACAAATTTTGTAAATACAGAAGATTTATATATTTACACATTTTTAACCTGTTTTGATTTATAAAATTTTGGTTATCTAAAGGAAGGTTCCTTTGTGTAGGTTAGATCCTTACAGCTGGATGAAACTGGAAAGAAGGCAATACGTTGATAAGTGTAATCATATGTGTATATTCTGTCTATTCTTACTTATTACTTATTTCTGTGTCTGTATATGGAGTGTATGTACATCACTGGCATGCAGGTGCCCACAGATGCCAGAAGGTATTGGGTCTCCTGGAAGTATAGTTACAGATGTTTGTGAGCCACTCAATATAAATGCTAAAAACTAAACCTCAATCCTCTGCAAGAGGAGTAAGGCATCTTAAACCACTGTGTGTGTACTGGGGAAGATTATATGTATGTGCCAGCGGTTAGTGGTCAGATGTTTTAGTCTATCACTGTTTACCATATATTCTAAAGCAGGATATTCCACTGAAACCCAGAGTTTGCTAACTCTAGTCTACCTAACCCACTTGCTCCTGGGTCCTCTGTCTCTGACTCCAGAGTGTTGTGACTCCCAAACTCACCCAGTGTTTTCCTCGGTGTTGTTATCCTCACATATGTATGACCAGTGCTTCCCCTACTGAACCATCTCCCCAGCCCTACTAGACACATTTTCATTCCTTCAAGCATAGCTGTCTTTATTCTTATTCACTGCTGTAAATTAGATTTCATTTACCCCTTGTTTAGCAGTACTAAGATGAAAGTTCACAGCCCTAAATGCCTACATGAAGAAACTGGATGATAGTCACAGTAGAGAATTAACAGCACAGCTGAAAGCTTTGAACAAAAAGAAACATAACTCACCCTGGAGGAGTAGAAGCCAGGAAATAATCAAATTGAGGGTAGAAACAAAGAAAACAATACAAAGAATCAGTGTAACAAAGAATTGGTTCTTGGAGAAAATCAACAAGATAGACAAACCTTTATCCATTCTTACCAAAAAGCAGAGAGAGACCATGAAATTAACAAAATCAGAAATGAAAGGGGGACACATACCAGTGACCACAGAGGAAATCCATAGAATCTTCAGGTCATACTTTGAAAATTTATATTTAAATTTTCAATTTGCCAGTGTGTTGGTTGCAGCAGTCATGTTACCACACAAAGTCCTATTGCACAGGAATATTGTACTACTTTTAGGAATGTTCATCAAGCAATAAAGTGCACAGGTGCCACTGTCATAAAGAGAAATATGAGATCATGTTAGTAGGTTAGGGCACAGTAGGATGCTTTACATACTGTATTCCTATTGGCATAGATATTAGACACCTTTGCATCAGCTTGACTGTTTTTGCATCCCTGATATAATGTTATATCCAAGTGCTTATAAATGCTGTTGACTTTGGATTTTGTTCATGTTACCACTTATCAGAGATACACATTTATTTATCACTCCCCTTACTTAACCCTATTAACTCTCCCCTAACAACATTTCAAGTTCAAAGTGATTTGGATACCTCCTGGCCCCTGTAGTCTCATTTTAGGACATCATCCTTTACTGTCAGCAAGGGAAATAAATTACTACTCATGTTGGATTTATTTGAAATATGTAAATTTATTTATGATGTTCACAGATAATTGCCATTCAAGGGTACATTAACCTGACTTATAAGGGAACAGATATGAAGAAAAATCAGTTAACTTATTTATATTAGAAAGAATAACAGCTATATAAGTTTATAGTAACTAATTTTTATGGTAAGGCAAATTAATAATTGAAAAGTTTCTTTTCTTTCTCGCTTTCTGTTTTGAATGGGTTAGCAGGTATGCAGATATTGTTTAGTCTCCCCAAGCTGTACTGGCTTTCCCATTTTCTCAGTACCAGGGGCATACTTCCTAAGGCATGATACTGGGTGCAGTGATTTTGATGCCTTGATATGACATTGCAAATTTTCTTTTTTTTTATATTCCTTTCACTGAGCATTATTCTATCATAATTAATGTGCTGTACTCATCTTGTATATTAAAGACTGATTAAATTTCAAGGCCCTTCTTTGTCTGTGCCATAGAATCAGCTTTCTAAAAAGAAAAAGGAATTCATCTCTGTTTGAAAGTCTAAATAGTCATTTTCAGAGTAGCATGTTAATTTATTTCTCAATGGGCAGGAGTAAATGGACTGCTGAAATTTTACATGTTAATTTAGTGATGCTGAGAGCATGAGATATGCCTTACAAGATACTTTCTTTTCCCTTGTTATTGTTGGCCTTATTCAAGTGATTTCTAAATCAACCCTTAGAGCTAAATGCACTTGGGAACATTGAAGACAGAACATTGCTCTGACCTCACAAGCTTCATTGACAGCACAGCACTTTAGTGGGCAGATGCCTCTCACTTAGTCATCTTCCTCAGTAAGTTTCTCGTAGAGATTTAACACTGATGGTGCACATATTTAAAATTACTTTCTATATTGCTTCACTTTATATGCCAAACTTGATGTTTGAATTAATTTTTTATACTTTAATTGTTGAAGAAGATAATTAAAATTTAACCTGGTTATACTTTCCTACGTTGATGTGTTAATTGTTTTACTTATAAACAAAATTATTTCAAGAAAACTTGAATATAGTTTGTTTCTATAGTAACCTTTGGAGGTAGTCTTTTTCTTTATTTGTTTTTGTAACCTCCCCCTTGGCATTTTGAAGTTCTCCTCTTTAGGATACATCTTTTAAAATTAAAATAAAATTATATATACTTGGTAATTTACATATATCACCATTAATATTTTAAAATATAGATTCTTAGATTCTTAGTGATATAATCACTGTCTTTTTTTGTCTTTAGATTCCAATAAATCCCTATACATACACACCCCTGAATCTACTTAAAGAAGGTACAATTGTGAATGTCTATGGTATTGTGAAATTTTTTAAGTCTCCATACCTCAGCAAAGGAACTGGTAGGTATCAATGCATGTGGTGTTTTATGACCAAGAACTGCATTATTGATCTCGGGGAACACAATTTAAAACAATTACAATCCTAATTTTTAATTGTTAAAACAATACTGATGAGTGATGCTCATTGGCTATTTAATTTGTGAACTGAGTGTGATCTTTAGGTTCCAGTGTCTTATTTAGAACATTTAGATTCCAGGATATTTACAACATAAATACAGTTTTAAGGAATGCTAAATGATATGGAAGTATAGAATTTGTTGATGAAGGTGAACATGTTAGCAGATACTGAACATTGCAGTACGATAACAGCACATCAGTCACCCTCAAGTCTGAAATGAAATGAAAGGCAAACAGAAGAGAGATACTAGCTACAACATATGTTAATGGATACACAGAATATGCCATGTATGATCGGATAAAAGTGTGCTGGGAAGAGAAGTGAAAGTAGAGAATTTTTAAATAATTAAAATTATATAGTTGTAAGCATAGAATAGATTGCTGTATTTTACATAGGCCCATGTTAATATAAAGAAAATACCTGTGAGAAATATATCCATGATATAAAATTAATAATAAATGCTTGTCATTATAAAAATTCGGTGAACATTATGTAGACGAAGTTATCTCATCTTAAAAACAATATATATGTGGCTCTCACAGCTAACGTAATACCAGTCAGTGAAAAGGACAAAGCTTGCCCTCAGAAATTAGAATAATGTAAGCGTGACCTACTTTTTCTACTGAGTTCAACGTGGTATTGGATGTTGTAGCCAAAGCAGTTGCAGGAAGGAAGTAAAGTAAATGGCCAATTGGGAAAAAAGAAAGTATGTTTGTAAAGAACATTATCTTGAAAATAGTAAACTAAATACTACTACACAGAACAATTCCTTCGAGAAATGATAAATGAGTTTGGCAAAGTTACAAGATCAAACTCATCATATAAGCATTCCAGTGATAAGCAATTTCAAGGGCAACAAAAAGAACTGATTTAGAATAGTATGGATGGTGTAGAATGTTTTTGAGTAAACTTAAGCAAGGAAATTACAGCTTGTACAGAATATTTCTAGAATCAGAGATGACACACACAGATGCAGTGATGCCCTGTGTCCATGAGTAGCAGGGCTTGAATATTAAGTCTTCAGAAGTTTGTAATGTGAAAAAGTATTAGTTTTATTTTTGTTTTGTTTTTTTTTTAAATAAGAAAATAAATATCAATGTTATAATATGTAGAGGACCCTTCATGGTGAGAAACCTCCTTCAGGAAGAAAATTCTGAGTTTATGATGCTCTCATTTTCTAAGCGTTTTAAAACAGTCATTAAAACAGTATAGTCCTAACAGGAAAGCATCTATATTCAGTGGGGTAAAACTGAAGTAAAAATTTATGTGTATGTCTACCTAATCATTGGCAGATGTGCCAAGACTTCACAGTGCTCAAAGGATGGTCTCTTCAGCCAGTAGTGCTGGCAAAACTGGATGTCTCCATTCAAAGGTAAAAAAAGAAAGCCAAATATTTAAGGACATGACATGATGACAGGGAATTGAAGCTTTCAGAATAAATTTATTGAAACATTTTATAATTTTACTCTAGGCATGATGTCTTATATGACACCATAGGAATCCACTTCACACACACACAAAAGAGTCACATAGCAAAACACTGAGTGAGCTGTAGGCTTCCACTTAGCCAAAGAGCTGGCCAGTACAATGAAAGACAACCTATAGAATGGGAGAAACTACTTATTTATCTCTTAAGGGATTCATCTCAGATATTTAGGGAAGTTTTGTATCTCAACAAGAAGAAACAAAATAAAATCAAGCTTACTTAAGTCAAGGACTTGGGTAGCCAGTTTTTCAAAGAGTAGAGACAACAGTTGGAACATGAGAAAACATGGTGACAGGCATTAGGGAAAGAAAGTAACCATCCACAGCTGCCATGTTCCACTGGTTAAGGGGACCATTATTACCAAAGCCAAAACAATGTTGATGTGGCTATGAAGAAAGTGGACTGTTATACTCTGTTGTGCTCTTTTGAAGTGCTTATGAAAGTGCATTTTCTCAAAAGTGAAATTGCATTATGATCCAGCAATCATTTTTAGATATTTATCTAAATAAATTGAAATCAGGATCACAAAGAAATACTCGTATTTTCCCTGTTTGCTGCAGTATTCCTCACAATGGACAAGATATAGAATCAGCCAGAATGCCCTTCAAGGGATGAGTAGATAAAGGAAAGGAAACCATATCACCTTTCAGTAGAGTATTGTTGAGGTTATGAAGAAGGAAATCCTTTAATCCCCAGCAATGTGAAGAAACCTGAAGACGAGTAATCTGGGTCAGTAATAGGTCAGATGCCGTGTAGCACTTCCTGTAGCTGTATATAAATAGTCATGCATAGGAGTGGAAAACAAGGTGGCTGGGGGTAAAGTAAATAGGAAACAAATATTTTCTGTTCAGTGACTATAAATTTTCAATCATGGAAGATAAAAAAAAATGTTGTAGGGATATAGTGCTGTTTTGGGCTTGTATAATACATTGGGCAGTACACTAAAATTTTAATTGGTAGAACTTATGTTATATCCTTTTATTCCCATCACGCAAAAAAGAATATTTGTTGAAATAAAAAACTATATTAGTTTTTATCTCTTCACTTTTGTAGTTTTTAAAGAAAACTTAATTCAAAGAATTAAAGTATGATCCATAAATTTTTATGATAATGTAAACTTTACACAAATTGTAAAATGGTATATTAGAAACCATTAGTTTTTTTCCACAATGCAACAAAAAAACAGAAAGCACACTTTACCTCTGGTTTATTGTACTTCAAGTAAATTGGACAGTTATTTCATTGTTCTGAAACACTGACTTGTATTGTTAAGTACAAAGGATACTGAAAGCACCTGCCCTCGCCAGCAAGGAAGACGCAACTCCAGGTAGATCTTCTTCATGCAGTTTTAATCAGGATCCTTTAAACATGTTGCTTCTGGCCTGCAGGGAGAGAGAGAGAGAGCAAGAGGGGACCCCTGCACAGGCTTAAATACCCTTGAGCTAACCAACCCCAGTGAGCCATGTGTACCCTGCAGCTAGGCTACTCTAATGCAGAAGCAGACAGGCTGAACAGACTTAACCAATTAAAGGCTTGTTTACCCAGAGAGCCTTCACCAGCAGAAGGTGTAAGTAAGGCAGAAGCCAGCACCACTTTAAGGTGTGACATTACATGGCTCTCTACAGGATATTACACTACAGAAGTATATATATATATATATATATATATATATATATATATCTTATTATAAAAGTATATATATTTTAAATGGGAACCCATACTTTAGACATGTTAAAAACATGAAAAATGTATATTATTGATAAAATACAGAATATTGTTTACATACTGCATCCTAGAAAATGTAGTCATTTTGGGGATACAGAGATGTTTTTATTGACTTGATGATGCAAAAATACATTAAAAAACACCAATATTTGCATTTTTTTTACAAGTTTTATATTTTATTACAATTACAAAAGTTGTATTACAGAACAGTTAGCTGAGAGTAAGCTCATGAGGGGGCTGAATGTGAGAAAATTTTCCTATTTTACTAATGTATAGTGCGTTAGCTTACTCTGTAAAGCGTGAATACTGCTAGATCTGGAGATAATTATAAATCTGACCAGACTAAAAGTGTAAGCTGATTTGTGAAAAGTAGCATCATTCGTTTCAAAGGAAAACAAAGCATTAAGTTGAAACAGATAAAGTTTTATCTAAATGTGAATTTCCTAAGCATGTTTATTTTAACTGTACCTTCCCTGAGCCCCTGTCCATCCTCCATCATGCCCTTAGATTCCTTCACATTGGTGGCAATGACCTTTCTCCATCCTTACCTGAATATCATGTCATAATGAGCACTGTGACCTTCTTGCTTACTGTCAGTTCTTTGTGGCTGACACTGGCCTGCCAAGCTTATCTATCCTACTTGATAGAAGATAAAATTTTAAAACTTATTTAGTATGTATGCTTGTGCCTCATATTTCTATCAGAATTGTGTAGTTGATTTCAGCACCTTAGTAAAAAATTGATGGTTAGTAATGAACCATCTGTTATTATGGGGATAATATGTTTCTGTGTTTCTTCTGAGATAACAAATTAAAATGAATGCCATCAATTTTATCTCCAGTCATTGAAACTATAAAATTCATCTTTCAGACGTAGCATGATGTCTTCAGCAAGACAGGCAGTGAAGTTTTAAAACTGTATCTTGTAGTTACAAGTTGACAGAACTTATCCTTCAATAGAATTAAGCACAGCAATGAAAATCAGGCAAATCACACTGATGTTTATGTCTAGCAAAGGGTCAATTTACTGTGTGACTTACACAGAAAAGTACTAGAATAAGTATATGTGTTCAGTCCGCGGCTGTGTCTTTTACATAAGTGTATGATGGCACAGTACAGATCCATTGTCAGTAACAGCAATGCTGCAACCCTTTAATATAGTTCCTTATGTGCTGAAGCCCAATCATAAAATTATTTCCCTGCTACTTCATAACTAATTTGGCTACTGTTGTAAATCATAATTTAAGTATCTGATATGCAGATATCTTGGTTTCTTGGTCTTTCAAGACAGGGTTTCTTTGTGGCTTTGGAACTTGTCCTGGAACTAGGTCTTGTAGACCAGGCTGGTCTTGATCTCACAGAGATCCACCTGCCTCTGCCCCCCAAGTGCTAAGACTAAAGTTGTGTGCCACCACTGCCTGGTCTGATATGCAGATGTCTTGTATTCAGCCCCTGGTTTTCTGACTCCTAAGGGGTGGTGACCCATGGGTTGAGAATCTCTGATCTAGATGCATATATAACTAGATAGGTAGGGGAATTACCTTTAAGTAGCACAGATTTTTAAATTATGTAGTGTTATATATTACTACCTAAAACCTTTTGCTAAATTTATTTTTAAAATGTTAAATTTGTTAGAGGTGGCAGATGTGATTTGGCTTCTTTACTACTTAATTAAAAATAATAGTTTTCCTTGTACCCTGAATATTGAAGGTTATGTATAACTTATAGTGTACTATCATTTCTGATCACAGAACCAAACAACCCCTGAAGGAATAAAAACTGTTAGCAAATGTATCTCAAGCTTTATTTTAAGATGTGGACGAGGTATAGTTTTTATTCCTTTGGCGATTTATCATTTGTAGTAGTGAAAGAACATACAATATTAAAAATACTAACCTCATCATTGTAATATAATATTCTTAGAATCTTTTTGTATGTATATGTATGTTGTTCAAGTGTATTCCCTTTCATCTGCATGTGAGTGCATACATGTGGAGACCAGTGTCCTTCAGGAACTACCTACCCAATCTGTTTTGTTTGTTTTCATCTGAGATAGTGTCTCTCACTGTCCTGGAATTTACAAATGAGGGTGGTTGACCACTGAGCCCCAGGGGTCTTTGTGTTTAGGTCCCCTCAGCACAGATATTATAAATGCCACCATACCTTTTTTTTTATTGTTTGTTTTGTTGTTGTTTATTTGTTTTTAAACGTGGGTTCTCTAGTCAAACTTGAGTCTTGATGCTTACTCACAGATCACTTTACTGCCTGAGCTATCTCCCTAGATCTCTATTTGGATTCTTTAAGATATTCTATTCTTAACATGACTCATGGGTATGCCATATGGCCTGCAGTGATTTCCTCAATAGCTCTATGGTTCTGCATTTTAATATATATGTTAAAGTTGAAGGGTTTTGTATCCTTGTAATGGTGGAGTTCCTATGTGAGATGTTCCTCTTCTCAGTGACTAGAATGAATTGCTATGTTGATTCTAATTAGGGCACTTCCTTTAGAACTTGACTGTGTGACTTTCGGTAATGGAAGCCATCAAAGCTGTAGTTGCTCATCACTTACCTGGTTGAGGATGTGGAATGTTGACCTCCCTTTGTCCACTTCAACTGACTCGTGTCATTTATAAATATTCCACCCATTTCTACCAGGGGAGTAGAGGTGTGGTAGGAAAATGGTGACCCCTTATATTACTTATTATCATGAAGAATTCTTGATTGTAGCTTGAAGTTTTCATCTGGATGTTGGTGCATAATATGACACTCTGCGTTTTATAATTTCTTATTTCTAATTTAGCTTATTTAGAAAATAAACCCTGTTTTATTTTATAGCTAGAATAGTTGTATATAAAAATAGTTTTTATTTACACTGTTTATGTTTTGTTTTGTTTGGGTTTTATCAGTCTTTCTCTGTGGCCTTAGATGGTCTGGAAATACCTAAATAAACCAGGCTCATTTCAGGATCACAAAATTTAGCCTGCTTCTGTCTTCTTAGGCTCTCTTCTCCTCCACCACATGTACCTCAAGAATTCTGGAAGTAAAGTGCAACAGACTGCTCAGTGGGTAGCAGGTCTGTGTGGAGACCAAGACTCGGATGACCAGGTCAGGAGTGGCTTCGGCTTGACAGACAACACAAACACACTTGAGGAGGTTTGCGAACTGCTGCAAAGTTTACTTCAAAGTATCAGGTTTTTATGCAGAAAGAACTGATCTTGGCCACAGTTTAAAGATAAACAAACATTCTATAAAAATGTCAGCAATTCCTTTTGAAGTATGAGATAGTAAATACATCTAAGCAAGTGCATGATTGAGACCCTCTGTCTATTTTGGCCTGCTTGTGCTCAGCATATCAGAGATTTGATTTACTGAGTAAAGAGAAGAATCATTGTCTTTGAACACTAAACTTTTAATAGCAATGATTCAAGGGCCCTAAGATACCAAGTTAGAATTTTGTAGTAAGTCCCACAGTAGCCTAGCTGCGGGTAGGCTGATTACAGGCAAGGTCACATTGTGGGCTGCTTCCTTACAGCTTTTAGCCCTAATTGTCAGCCTTGGGCTGACATCTGGCACTGTGGGTTTTATGATTGGGGGCACAGAGGTCAACATCCATCTGCTGAATGTTGGTCTGTATCTCTTTCAGTTCCTGAAACTATATCTAAGTGTTTTCTAGGCTTCTCTGAATTAACAGTGGAGCTACAGGTTAAAATGCCCATATTTAAAAAGCATTATTGTATAGCACAAAAACACATCTAGCACCCATTCCAAGCAGCCAGCCAAGTAAGCACCTGCAGGGACCTGGACCACTTTTCCCCAGGAGGCATAACCATGTGTGGTGCAAACCTCTGGACAGGTAGCCATTGAGATTTCTCTCAGCATTGCTACACTCCACTGGGCCTGGTGTGGCAGTAAAGATGTAAGGCATCAATCCCAACTATAAATTCGTTATAAAAGCTTATTTTGCATTCTTTTACTTATTCATATTCAAGGAGAGGAAAGGTGTGTGTGTGTGTGTGTGTGTGTGTGTGTGTGTGTGTGTAGCTTTTGTTGCAGTGAACAGTGTTATGATATAGTAATGTTGATAACTAATTTGTTTTAATAATTACTGAAATAATATATTTAGAATATTTATGTATGGTGATTTGATCAAGAAGAGTGATTTATTTTTAATAGGTGAAGGAATACTGTACTATATCATATTAAACCATTCTTTTTATTCAGAGTTTTATTCCTGTACCTGGTCCTAGTAACCCAGCAGTACACATCGCCCTTCTGTAGATTCTAATTTCTGTGATCTTTAGCTCCTGGCTTTTACTTAGGGGAATGATTCTGAGGTCAATCTGTGTTATAGAATGTATCAGTGTTGTGTGTGTACATGTAGCAGGGTGCATATGTCACAGCACATGTGTGGAATACAAAAGACAGCTTACTGGAGTTGCTTTGTGGGCTCTGTGAAGCAAACTTAGATCATCAGGCTTTGGCTGCAAACATCTTTACATGCTGAGCCATCTCCATCTGCGTCTCTCTCCTGAATATCCACTGTCTGGTTAATTTAAAAACTATTACTGTTTTCTACATTCAAAGATTTTGTACTTAAAGGAACGATTATTGGTCTTAGTGTAGCTGTCTGCAGGTTTGATAGGTGTGTAATCTGTACCCTTTGGTTGTCTTTACATAGTATAAAAGATAATGAGTATTACTACTTAACATATAGTCTCTATTGTGAGACAAGTTTGTTCCTGTTTCATAATGCTTAGGATAGTGAGGTATATATGCACCTTTTTTACCTCCCATACCCTCTTGAGGTATAATTAAAATATGCAGGGAGATTATATGACTTTCTACCAGAATAATTAAAGATAACATTCTTCTGTATGTATATATTGTATAGTAAATTTCCTGGTAAAGAAGGAAGATTGACCCATATAATAGGTTTTCTAGCCAATAAATTTCTTTCAAAACTTTTACTGGTATTTTTCCATAATAAACTTGTACGCTGATGCATGAGTGCTGCTGAAATACTTACGGAATGAATAAAACAGTACTATAGATGAAGTGAAAGTGCATTTGCTGAGGAATCTCTCATGGATTATGTAATTTATGCTTGTGTGTTTCTTTGATTAAAGACCTTAGGTAAGCTACCATCTTTCCCTTCCAATAAAACTCCAAGGCAATTTACACTTAGTCATACTGAGGAAATTGGGTGAATTGCTCAAGGTTGCAGAATAAAGAGCTTAATTCATCACTTGTTATCTTTTCAGATTTATACCAAGTTATGTAAAGTATTACCACAGTGTAAAACCAGTTAAATGCCTTCTCCTCAGCTTGAATCTGAAGTATTCCTGAAGTATTAAAGCATATACATGTATGTATATATCTATGCATACTTGTACTGTGTACTGTGTAGATAAATGATAATAATGTCATATTCGTTCTGTTCTTGCCATCTTTCCTTAATAGGTAAAGAAATAACAGTAGCAGGTATTGTACTGTAGTCTGGGTATTACGGCAGCAGACTGTTATATTACATTAATTTCTTTGTTTTTACTTGAGAAAGATTAAATATAACAATAGGGCCAAGAAATATGTTTATTATACTTAATTTGTTCTATTGTTTTGATCAGTGAGTCACTTCCTTGGAACAATTATCAAAGCCTGTGAAGACTGGCCCCTTGTTGGTCTTATCTGGTACACTCAGTCTTGAGTTGAAAGTGAGATATTAGTTCTTTCTGGCTCTTGATTAACTTATTGCTCCACCACGATTGGCTTATTTTGTGTCGTTGACATTTTGATTTACTTTTTGAGTAAGGTTAAATGGTTATTTTCTACCCCCAGTTCTTCTGGAAACTTCTTTCATATTCATAGAGAATTTTCTTTTCAGTGAAGTTAGCAGCTAACTCAAAGTAGCTAAGTGAGACACCACTGAAAATGGAATGACATTCCATTGTTGTCTTTGAGTCTGTGCTTTCGGAGTTGTATGCCAATCTGATAAACTTGGCACTGTGTCTTGGCAGAATATTTTTAGATAGTAGATCTTCCTAAGATAATGTATTAGTTTGGGTTTCTGTTGTTAGGACGGGGGACCACGACCAAGGAAAGGGTTTATTTAGCTTTCAGTCCCACATAATCAAAGGCAGTCAGGACACCAGCTTTCCCTCATCACTACCTGGTTGAGCTCTCTAGCACTCCTTTGGCTACACCCAGTCCAGCCTGAGGGAAGGCACGGGGCCAGTTCTCCTGCTCTTAGGTCCTCAGAGCCAGTTTAATGGAGGCATTTTTTAATATGCCTCCTCTCATATGACTTTAGCTTGTGTCAAGTCAGTGTGCAACTATCTAGCACAGACGGATTGTAAGATCTTAACTTTTCAAGAACAGTGTGTCATGAGGTGCGGTAGTAGAAGTCCTGTTGCTGTTTTGGCTGCCACTCCTTGCTAGCCATAGGTAACACTTTTTTAATCACTAATTTTTATTTTATTTGTTTACATGGTTTGTCTGCATATATATCTATGCACCACTTGTCTGCCTGGTGGCCACTGAGGCCAGAAAAAGGTGTCAGATCCCATGGAGGAGTTGGAGTTCTAGATGATTATTAGCCTTTATGTGTGGATGCTAGGATCTGAACCTAAAGCAGTGAGTCATCTCTTTAGCCCCCTTTCAGTTTTTTTTTTTTTTTTTTTTTTTTGGCTTATTGGAGACAGGTTTTCTCTGTGTAGCTTTGGAGGCTGTCCTGGAACTCACTCCATAGACCAGGCTGGCCTCGAACTCACAGAGATCTGCCTGTGTCTGCCTTTGATATATTATTAATATTACTTTTTAATCACATATATATGGATATGTTCATGTGGTGCATTTGTCTCCAAAGGCCACACACAGGTGCTCTAGAGTTATAGGCCACTATGAGCATATGGCTTGGGTGCCAGGAATTGAACTTTGGTACTCTGGAAGAACTTTATGCTATCTTTCCACTGAGCCATCTCTATCACTGCTCATGTAGCACTTAAGCATGCCAGATACTTGTAGTACTTTTTATTTGTCACAACAATCTTTTTAATACCTTTTTATCTATTTGTTTGTTTTTCTTCAAGACAGAGTCTCACTATGTAGTTCTAGCTGTCCTAGAACTCAGTATGTAGATCATGCTGACCCTGAAATCACAGAGATCCTCCTACTCCTGCCTCCCCAATGCTAAGATTAAAGTTGTGTTCCAGGTACCATCATGCACTGCTCTTAGAAGGTTGATGTTTGTTTGTTTGTTTGTTTTTCGAGGCAGGGTTTCTTTATGTAGGTGTGGAGCCTGTCCTAGAACTCATTCTGTAGAACAGGCTGGCCCTGAACTCACAGAGATCCACCTTCCTCTGCCTCTCTCTACCCCAAGTGCTGGGATTAATGGTATGCACCACCACCACCACCACCACCTGGCATGCCCTGCTCTTTGGATACCATTATTAACCTATTTTTCATATAAGAAAATTGAGGTGCAACAACAGTACGTGATTTTCAGTGTCTTTCTCAGGTTTCAGGGAGGGAGACATTTTAGAATTGCCATGAGCTTATTGTACGTAAGAATGTTAATTAGTTTTTATAAATTCTATGAACTATGAAGACTTAATGTTAAATCTAACAGACAGTCTTTGTTTTCTCACCAAAATGAGATCTGCTTCCTGAACTCTGGTGTTCTTCAGAAGTCTTCTGTATGCAGTCACCACCCTGAAATATATTCACTGCATTATCTTAGACCACAATATATCATGAATATATGTGTAGCTTATTTTAGTAATACATAACTGTGGTAGTCAAATTAGAAACTCCTCTACCATTCTCTTATCTATAATACTTTATAATGAATGCTCTGTCACCCTTAACTCTCACATTTAGGAATTGATTGGTGTTCCTGTTCTTCTGTGTAGAAGAATTGAATTTGTACCATTTTATCTTTCCATAAGTCATATAGCTTAATTAACATTGTGTAAGCTGCTGAATATGAAAGCAGTATTTGTGACAACTAATGTGAGTGCTATGGAAATGTAATAAGCAAGCAATAGGCCATGCCTTTCCTGTGCATCATCAAGGTAAAACCTTCTTACCACTAATCACATCTATGAAGTCCTGGATGGGTAACCTGGTACTCAATAACCTATGTCTTCTTAATATTTCCTGTAGAATTTCATTTTTTTTTGAGATGCCTCATGAGACATCCCTTTGTTGACTCTCTTTTGATATATTAGCTTATGAATCATAGCTATTACAGTGTTTAGTAACAGTTCATGAGTAGAGTCTGTACTGATTTTCCTGATTCTATATTTATAGGCACAACTTCATATTCTTCTGCAGTGAATTTACTATAGTTCCTATTTCTTGCAATACTACAACACCATTGAGATGCAGCATAATTTATCTAGCTAAAAAAGCTTTGAAGCCTCTTTCACTGTTTTAAGCTTTTCTTTCCTTAGGATTATTATCATGGTCCTTAGAGATATGAGCTAGAGAGACTAAGTATGCCTCTCAGCTTCATAGTCCAAGGTGCTATGGCTTAGACACATTACCTAGCTTGCTTAGGAATTTGGATTTCAAAGTTAGAAGCAATACTCTGTGCTGCCTACAGTTATATAAGAATTCAAGAGCTTCTATGATTATATATATGTATCTATATATTGCTTAGTCTGCTTCCTTGTATATAATGAAGCCTTAATAATGTTAACCATTATGCAATATAGGCGTTTGTTCAGGTGGAGCCCTGGTTATAAGATGCATCACTTAATATAAATAATGTGTTTTTGTACCTGAGAAGTAGCAAATATTCTACTTCTGTATTTTGAAATATTGCCAATTGTGTATTTTATATATTTATTTAGTTCTCTAAATCCATTGACTAGCATCCAACATCTGGTTTGCCCTGATAGTTAGTTTGGCTCTGGACAAACTAGAATCAGTGGTTGAAATCTAACATAGGGCCTTCTGATTTTTTAGACTTCAACTGGTCTCAAATTTGTAAATAAGCAATCTTTTTTTTTTTAATCACTTTTTTAAAACTGTGAGTGCTTAATTTAATTCCTTTTTCAGGGTTCTGTCCATGTGTGCCAAACTCAAACGTCAACTCCCACTTATTTAGGAAAATGTCACACACATCATTAGTTTTGTCTTTTGTTGTGATGAGTCATTGCCTATGCAGAGAGTATAAATGCAGCACGGTAGCAACTACTGTTATAAAGTAGCCCTGCAGTAAGCACTAGAACCCTGATTCCCACAAAAATAAACTACCATGAGGGGCATTGAAACTTTGGGGATGAGGCACCATTCAGTCCTTATTTAGTGTTCTTATTAAATGTTGAGTGACGTTATTATTTAGGTGTACTTAAATACTATTTTTAGAAAGTTGACTGAACACTGTGAAATAAAGCTGTGCAATTATCCACTCCTCAGAGAGTGAGGCCTCCCATGGGGAAATCATCACAGGTTGTCACATCACTTGGGGCAGGGCCTAGCCTCCCCCAACCCCATCTAGGCTGAAAGAACATCCATCCCTTCATAGGGCATGGGCTCCAAATATCCAATTCATGCACTAGGGACAAATACTGATTCCACTGTCAGAGGCCCCATAGACTGCCCAAGCCCCTCAACTGACACCCACATTCAGAGGGCCTACTTAGGTCTCATGCAGGTTTTCCAGCTGTCAGTCTATATTATATAGAGTCCATAAGCTCCCACTTGCTCAGTTCAGCTGTTACAGTGGGTTTCCCCAGCATGGTCTTGACCCTTTGCTCATCACTCCTCCCTCTTTACCTCTGGGTTCCTGGAGTTTGACTCAGTGCTTAGCTGTGGGTTTCTGCTTCTGCTTCCACCAGCTACTGAAGGCTATAGTATGGCATATAAGGTAGTCATCAATCTCATTATAGCGGAAGGCATTTAAGGTAACCTCTCCACTATTGCTTAGCTTGTTAGGAGGGTTTATCCTTGTAGATCTCTGGGCACTTCCCTAGTGCCAGGTTTTTTTGTTAACCCCATAATGCTTCCTTCTATCAAGGTATCTTTCCTTGTTCTTCCCCCAGCTCTAACTTCCTAATCCTTCATGTTTTCCTCCACGTCCCCTTCTCTCTTCCTTTCTCTCCTACCTCTCTCTGTCCTCCCTTGTTTACTACTGTGTAGTACTCTATTGTGTAAATGTACTATATTCTATCTATTCTTCAGAAGCATCTAGGTTGCTTCCAGGTTCTGTCTATTACAAATAATGCTGCTGTGAACATAGTTGAGCAGATGCCCTTGTGGTATGAATGTATTCTTTGGGTATATGCCTAAGAGTGGAATTGCTTCTTGAGGTATATCCATTTCCATTTTCCTGAGAAACTGGGCAGTCTGTGTCTGTGAACTGTCTGATCATGCAACTATATAGTACAGATCTGTCTTCACATTTACAGCATTCATATTCTTGGTGTTTCTCTCTCTCAAACCCAGAGCCTTGCTCATATCAGGTGAATGTTGTCATTTCCACAGCCCTCAGTATCAATGTAATTATATTCGTTTTACAAGTCTTACTTTAGTTTTGCATATTCATTTTTCATGCATTTCAAATTTATTTCTTTTCCAGAAAAATAATGTAGAATGTTTTATTTTGTTTCTCTGTATGTCTTGAAGTTAATTTTCATGGAACATTTCTTTAGATTAATTTGGCAGTGGTACTGTTTTTTTTTTTTTTTTTTTTAGAAAAGTTAATAATAGAGAATAGTAAAAGTTTTTTGGTATATTTAAATAAACATATTCTTAATCAAATGCTTCAAAATAAGTTAATTTAAAGTACATTTTGTTAAATATTTTTTGTTTCCTAGATTATTGCTCAGTAGTAACAGTTGTGGACCAGACAAACGTGAAGTTAACGTGCATGCTCTTTAGTGGAAACTACGAAGCCCTTCCAACCATTTATAAAGTTGGAGATATTGTTCGCTTTCACAAGCTGAAGGTATAATTCATACTTTCTACAACTTGCATTTATTAGATAAGAAGTCTGTATTGTTCACTAATCATAGTTAGTGCTAATTATAGGACTGCCTTGTTTAAAAAGTGACATTGAGCATCTCAAGAGCTAAGAAATGTAAATAGTATCCTAGTATCCGGCTTCAATTAGTAGCTAGATACTTCTTCATTTAAATAAATTTGTTGTCCTATTTCCCTAGATGCACATTGAAAACAGTGATTCTAACTGGTTCCAGTTTATTTTGTCTCTGCTGAATATGGTTAATGTTGTCAAGTTTCTATGTAGCATTTGGAAGGGATAGGATGCATCCTTTTAATTTCTTTTTAATTCATTTAATTCTATTTAAGACTGGGTTCCTATTCTGGTACTCTGACTGGCTTCAGAGTTCTAATAGAGTGCTGAGTTGTGTAGTCCTGGTAAGCTGAAGAGGGTAAGACTTGAAACTCAACTCAGCTAACAGAATTAAACCAATACTTGATAATTTAAGGCCCATTCCATGAGATGGATTCCATCCCTGGCACTGCTTGGGTAGCCAAAATCCTGAGACTAGATTGCCCAGGGACCTAAGAGAAACCCAAATACTACTGTTCTGCTATCCTTACAGATTTTTCTCAGCCATCCTTAGAGTTTCTTTCTCAACCATCTTCAGAGAAACTTTCTCTTGCAGTAGATGGAAACAAATGCAGAGACCCACAGCTGGACAGACAGTGTGCAAAGAGTGAGAGACCTTGGAACACTCAGTCTTAAATGGGATGTGTCCATCAAATCCTTCCCCTCAGAGCTAGGGAACTTGGAAGAGCAAGGTGGGAGAACATATAACCATAATGTTTATATAGAGAATGAATCTGTACTCTTACTACCAGAAAAATATTATCTAAAATGAAAATCAAGAATCAGATATGTGCTATTTACAAAATGCACTTTAAGTGCAAAAACAAAAGCAAATTGGAAAAGTATAAGAAAACAATTTTATAAGACAATTAGAAAATGAAATAATTATTATCTGGCATAAAGTATTACTAGAGATTTCAAATGGGAACAAATCAGTTCATGAAGAAAATATTAGGACTACATATTTGGTAGCTGTACAATTATAAAAACCTCTAGACTTACACAGTGTTTAAGTCCTCACAGCACGGTTTAGCACACTCAGTCATAAAGATGCCTTAACCTTCCGTGTATTTATTATTTTACACATTCATGCGTTCAGGGTTGACCAAACTACATAGATGACTGTCACATAATACTTTACCCTTGTGAAAATAATGCATAATAAAAACTCATAAATGTAAAAATACAAGTTTGATAGAATTTGGATAATATTACTTTTTAAAAGTTATAAATTTCAATCAGGTTGTTCACACCTTCAATCCCAGCACTTGGGAAGCAGAGGCAAGCAGATCTCTGTGAGTTCAAGGCCAAAACTACTTGGAGAATACCTGTCTCAAAAAGCCAAAAATTTTAATATTTTAAAATTTGCATAGTTATGCATCTTGCTTGATGTAGCATCAGTTGAGTTGATTGTATTGTTTGTAAGCTACTTCAGTAAATATAATAAGAATTATTAATATTTATACTAGTAAGATTTGTCATTTCCAATTCCTTGTTTCCAGAGTTTTTTTTTTTTATCCCTCAGTTTCTTAGTCGCAGTTCTATTGTTGTGAAGAGTCACATTGACCAATTCAACTCTTACAAGAAAAAGCATTTGGCTAGGGTCTTACTTATGGTTTCAGAGGTTTAGTCCGTTTTCATGATGGTATGAAGCTTGACTGCAGGCATGGTGCTGGAGAAGTAGCTGAGAGTTCTGAATCCTGATCCACGGGCAGAGAGAGTCACTGGGTCTGGCATGGACTTTTGAAACTTCAAAGCCGCCCCCAGTGACATACTTCCTCCAACAGGCCACAGTTCCTAATCCTTCTAACCCTATCAGAGTTCTCCTCCCTGGTGACTAAGCATTCAAACTTCTGAGGCTATTGTGCCATTCTTATTGAAACCACCACAGTAAGCTGTTTTGTTTGTTTCCTACCTTGTCTCATTTTCTTAGATTCAAGTCTATCAAAATGAGCTTCAGGGAATTAGCATCTCTGGTTTTGCATCTCTGACATTTGAAGGACCTTTAGGGACTCCTGTCACTGCACACACTTCAAGCAAACTGTTTAGCTTCACTTCTCAGGACAAAAAAATGGTAGAAGCCTTGCGGGTTTGGGCATTCACACACATTTCAGCTTCTTCAACTGGAGTGCAGCTGTGTGATGTTCAACCCATGCAGTATTATGACCTGACTTGTCAGCTCCTGGGTAAAGCGGAAGTGGATGGAACAGCATTTCTTCTAAAGGTATATTTTAAATATTTGACATCATGATTTAGTACCATATAACTGTCAAGGAGGACCCTGGAGCATTCAGACACACTGTTTGTAGACTCCATTTTATACTGCTAAATTTAACATACTGTTTTTGAAACACCCCGCCACATACTACTTAGTTCTATTCCTGCATTTCACTGTGCTTTCCATCCAGAGACAAAACAGTATTTCTCAATATGAATTCTAGAAACAGAATGACATTTGTTTATTTTAATACTATATGAATTCTGTTAAGTCTTTAGTGACACTTCTGTGTGAATATTTCTGCTGCTTTGTGAAAGCACCCTTTTACTTTCTGGGTATATTGCTATTAAAGTCTGTCCCCATGTCTCTCACTGCCTTGTTCATAAAAATAGGCATAAATGACTTTGAAATGTTGGTTTTTAATTTGGTTTTGGTTTTAAGTTAGCTAGAAAAAAAATACAGTCGCATAAATGCTATCCAATCTTCATTTACTCCTATCCTGTGAATAACCTGGGGAAGGTAGTTGCTTAATCATTTTTCTCGCTTTAGCATTATAAAAGAGAAGACTTTTTAGCGGCACTGTTTGACCAATATCCTGTGCTTAATTTTCTCTTGCCTGTTTAGAAAATTAAACAAGAAATGGAATACTATAGTGCTTTGATAAGACTGGACTTAACATTACTATTACTGCTGGCACGTTTTAAAGAACACTGAAAAATAGAAATCACTGGATAAAAGACCAAGTTTTTGGAGTTGAAAGTAGCAGCTTTATGTAAACATAGAGCTTAGTAATTTTTTATTTTTTTAAGGAAAGCTAAGTCAAGTAAAGCCTAACTAAAGTAAAGAAATATAAAATCATCTAGGGTTAGAAGGAATACTAGATAATTAACTTATGTTCCCTGGCCAATGTGACACCCTTAACACATGACTACTTGTTAACTGCTGAACATTACCAGGAACAAAGAGAAGCTGGCTCTTTGCAGATAGCATCTGTTGACTGTTATGATGATAGAAAAAAAACTGCAGTTCTGAAATAAAGCCTGCTGCCCTATAACTGATAGTCAAAACTACAGTTTTCTGTGTAAAGAACACATGTTTGCCTATAGCCTTTTATAGTAGATAATCTGTTTTCAGAAAAGTCGGACTTGGAGAAAGGGCTCAAAATATTGTAACTTAAAATTTATCCTTTTGAGGTTTCATAAATGGATACTGTGAAATGTGATCCTGTCTACTTCCAATGTCCTCCTTCATCTTACCCTCAGTTATCCCCACAAAGCATCCCACTCCCATGTTCATGTCCTTTCCCTCCTCACTGAGGTTACTGAGTGCTGCTGCCCATATGAGCTTGAGTAGGAGTTCACTCACTGGGGCATGGCCACCCCACCAGTTGTCACACTCCCAAAGAATCATGATTCTTCTGACTGCCAGTAGCCTCTCGGGTGTGAAGCCTGATCAGCTCCTCCCATTCCAGGCCTGAATGTTAGCAAGGCTGAATAAGGTCCAGGAACTTATTTTAACATTCAGGACTAAGAAATAAATATAAGAAAATTAATGAGGCTTCTTGAGGACCGCTTGATATATGTCCTAAAAGGCCTTTGCAAAATCATTTAACCATTTATTTTTATGAATTTTATTTATTGAAATAATTTTAAATGTTTGAAAAAGTATACGTGAAAATAATATTTTATATACAGTCAAAACCTGGAAGAAGAAAAAAATGCAGTAATTGATTGTTTGAACTCTTTGTAGCAGAATGTTTTATGACTATACAGTGAAATTGTATACCTAAACCTGTTGAAATAAACTTTAATAATAGTCTGCTAGTACTATATTTTCATTTATATACTAGAGGTGTTCCTAAATTAGCAAAAACAAAAATATTCTGAGAAGTATATGTGGCAATGTTTTACTGTTAACTACTTTGAAGGAATAGAATTGTGATTTTTTTTTTTTGTTGTACATTTTTTCATGTATCAGAAGTAATTTTTAAACACAGGAAAATAGACATTCTTTTTAAGTTATGCTTATTAATATGCAACATAATGCTTTCTTTTTCAACGTGAGCACAATGTAATCTTGATTCCTTTTTAATAATCATGATATATCCATTTCTAGTGTTCGCAGTAGCCATGTGTTCTAGTATCATTTCTGTTGCTATGACAAAACACTTTGACCAAAATCAACTTAGGGAAGGCAAGAGTTATTTGGCTTATACCTCCAGATCACAGTTTGGATGGAAGTCAGAATAGGTGTTCAAGCGAGAACTTAAAAGTATCCCATTCCGGTCACATCATTTCTAAATGTAGAACTCATGCACAGTTGAGGAAGTGTGACAGAAGTCACGAAGGACACTTTGCTTATAGACCAGCTTATACAGTTAGTGTTCTTATGTGGTTCCGGACCACCTTCCTGAGAATGATGCTGCTCACAGTGGGCTGGGCCTTCTTGCATCAATGAACATTCAAAAACAAATCCCCCACAGATATGGACACAGGCCAGTCAAAACTAGACAGGTTTTCAGTGGACACCTTCCTCCTGGATGACTCTAGGGTGTTGCAATACCCTTTACCTGTGGTTTGCATTTAAGCCATAATTAAATAAATCTTTTTTAGGAATGCATTTTATTATTTAATTACATGTATATATGTAGTATATGCACATTTATGCAGGTGCCTAGAAAGTTCAGAAAGGTGACTTAGGTCTACTAAAGATGGAGTTACAGGAAATTGTAAGATACATGACATAGGTGCTGGAAACCAAACTCATGCCTTCTTCAAGGACAGTATGGAATTGCGGAGCCATCTCTCTAGTACTCAGCAATCTTTAAACAATCCTATTCCACTTTCCCCTGTTACTCTGTTCATCTGATGTAGATACTGAGAAATACTTTTACATTTAAGTTTCCTTAAGCTTATGCTAGTGTCTTGATACTCATTTTGAAACAGGCATAACCTCGTTGTTTTAATGTTTTGCTTTTGTCTCATATCTTTGTTTTTTGTAGTAACCAGAAGTAATACATACCCAGAACTGAGGGCTGTAGATGAAGGAGATAAAGAGAAGGAGAGGTGGGTGGGTGAAGATGGGGAGGTATTTGAGCACATAATAGAAAAAAGTCAAAGTCTACACCTACTTAATACTTTGTTTTGTATCATACAGGGACTTTTCATTTTTATGTCTTTGTACATTTTTTCTGCAAATAGTTCATATTTAGCCTTTTGTCAGTCACAGAATGCTATACATCACATTTAAAAGTAGTAAAGATACTTAGCAGCATACATCAGTTCATTTTTAGGCTTGCCTCAGTGTTTTTGTATAAAATCATTAAGCTTTTCTTTACTGTCCCACGGCAGGTATGGGATGGGACAAGGATGATGTTTCCCTCTTAGAGAGTCTTTATACAAGATCTTCCTTTTGAAGGTGATTTAAATCACATTCTACAGCTCCAGAGTCTGGTGATAGACATTCTAGTCTATGATAACCATGTTCAAGTGGCAAAATCCCTGAAAGTGATGTTGAGTAGAAAGATGCTATTTTGTTTTCCTTCCTGCTTTTGTAATTTTTGTTCATATGTTGTTTATAGGTGATATTTGGGGTATAGAAATGAACCTGATTTGTCTTCAACTTTTGAGTTATAAAATGTGTGTTTAACTCTCTGAATATATTTTATATATGCATACATTTTAAATTATTTTTTACTTTAGAATATAATTACATTACTCTCTTTCCCTTTCCTCTCCTTTCTCCCTCCAAACCCTCCCAAATACTCCCCGTCCCCTGATTTCTTTTAAATTCCATGACCTCTTTTTCTTTGTCTCTGTGTATGTTTCCTAAATATGTAGACAGTATCTGTTCAATCCTTATAAATGTTACTTTTATATATGTTTTCAGACCTGGCCATTTGTTTTTACATAATTAGTTGGTGTGCTCTTCCCTGGGGAAGACTATTTCTTCTGCTCTCAGTGTTCCTTAGTTGTCTGTAGTTCTTTGTCTAGGGTGTTGGGGGTTCAGTCCTTGTGGATTTTCCCCTCTTTCATTAACATGTCTATTGGTGTCATCTTTGTTGAGATCATGTTTAGCAAGCTCTGTTGGTAAGATTTAATAGGTTTAGCTTCTCTGATATTTCTAGGAGATACAATCTGATAACAAACTTCCTGTATTTTTGGCTCTTAACAGTCTTCATTCCCTCTTTTCTGAAATGTTCCTGGAGCTTTAGGTACAATTATATTGTAAATGGATACATTGGACTAGGAGATACATTTCTGCATCTTGATTGGTTGTGGTCTTCTGTGATGGACTCTGTGTTATAGAGAAATGTTCTTTGATAAAAGATGAGAACTATCTCTCCCTTTCCCTCTCCGTCTCCCTTTCCCTCTCCCTCTTCATTTCTCTCTCCCTCTTCATCTCCCTCTCCTTCTCTCTCCCTCCTTCCTACCTTCCCTTCCTCCCTCCCTCTTTCCCTCCCTCTTTCCCTCCCTCTTTCCCTCCCCTTCTCTCTCTCTCTCTCTCTCTCTCTCTCTCTCTCTCTCTCTCTCTCTCTCTCTTTCTGTGTGTGTGCATGTGTGTGTGTGTGTGTGTGTGTGTGCATACAAGTTTCCTATAGCAGATACCATTAGCATAAATAGAAATATCCAGAGTAACATTTGCAAGGCATCCAAGATGATTTGGATATTATCCCAAGAGAGAAATGCTGGCTTCATTCCATTTTAGGTGAGAAAGTGAGACATTCAGAAATTAAATCCGCTCTTTAGTAAGGAGAAAAGATGTACACTTGTACTCAGCTCTGTAATCTACTTTGACCATTTAATTATTTGAATTCTCTCCACTCCCCCTGTGCTGCTGTCATAACTAGGTGAGTTCTCTCCACCTCTCCTTCTCTTCCCTGAAATCTAAATAGCACATTGCAAAGTAGCTTAGAGTGATAAGGATTAAAGAATATCTTCTGGTTAGAGAGAATGCTGGGAATGGGTTTTCAGCAATTTTAATGTTGCTGTATCCTCTGCATTGTCCACTAGAGGGTGACATGAGCACACATAATTAAGAAAGTGGATGGCACATCATTTATTTCTCTGACTTCATAGCATGAGCTTAGCAGTGTCAGGATGCAAAGTGTGATAACAACTTTATATTACTTTCTATTCCTTGATATCACTTGTATTTATTTTCTGGCAACCTTTAAAACATTGACAATAGGAAATCTGCAGTCCTGTGTCACTGATGCAAATATCTTCTCAGGACTTCAAGATAGGTGTTAAGATTTGCATTTTCATAGCATAAATAGGATAATTTTGTAATTGGTTCTGTAGCACCAGGAAAAATGTTCTTTAACTGACAATAGTCAATGAAATTAAGAAGCATAATATTATCAACTTCCAGAAATAATACACCCTTCCCCTGCTGCAATTCTTAAAATAGCAAAAAACATACATAGTCATTAGCACATTTTGGCATCTACTGGCCCAGTAACTGTAGTTAGCTATAGGAGAAGATGAAAACACTGCACCTACTTTTTTTGTTAATTGGAGAGCACTCTTTTCTAGAGGCTTAATGACTTCCTTCTAGCTATATATTTTTAATGGTTATCTATTGATTAGACCCTCATGACAGATTAAACTATACCCATTCTTATCACAATTCCTTAGCTTGTAGCTTTGGAATATTATTGCATTACTAATAAGATTAGACAATACAACCTAGCACATTTCATAATATTTACTCAAGCTTTACAATGCTGCCTCCAGAAGGCTTTTTTGATAATAACAATTTGTCACATCTGTGATCTGCTCAGAGAAATAAGCTCTATGCTTGCCTATGCATTTTATATACTAATGCAGTGTAGTGAAGAAAACACATAGTGTATACTATGTATTCACTGTTTATAGTTTCTCCTTAAGATTTTACAATATTTATTTCAGATTCCTCTGCAGTAAAGCTTGGCATGGGACCTTCTTAAATGCCTGATGATCTCAGTCTCTTCTCTTCCTCCAGCTTATAGCTATATTCACTGTACTCCTCAGGGTGTATATTAATTTTACCTTTGTCTTACCCCACATTCTACTCCTCAGAACAGTCTTGACCTTTTCCTTCCATGCACGTTTCTGGAAGAAGTTTACAGATGTCATGAAAGACACTGAAGTTTTTGGCTAAAATTGCCTTATATTTAAAACTTAGTGCAAAAGAAATTTAGCTTCAGATAGCTAAGCTTTGTCTACTAATAGAGGTCTTTTTGTCTGTGTTTCAGCTTTTTTCTAGTCCTTTGAGAGTTACAGACTTGTGCTATACTAATGTATAATCAAAATAATAAATATTACAGAAAGCATACAAATGTAGACATTTTACTATTTATTATTTTAGTATTTCTTTTTAGAGTTTTCGGGGTAAGGGTATACGTCCCTTGTGTTTTTACATTTTTCCCCCCTGAACCCCTATTTCCCTTTACTATCTCTGATGTAAAAGCAGGTAAATGCAGTCCCTCCCGACTCTTATCTCTATGCCATTTTTACCCTCTCTGTCCCCACACTCCTTCCTATCCCCCATCTCTAAACCCTTCCTGGCCTCTCCCTACCTTTGATGCTTTTCTAATATATTGTTACCACAATTATACTGAATTTGTAGGGAAAACGAGAAAGGTAGCTTCCCATTTAACACTCAGGAATGCTGCTTATATGCAAGTGAATTACACTTCCTTGTTTTTGACACCTTTTGCTCATAAATCTACACAAAAATGCATGCAATATATCTATATCTCTATATCTACAATAGTTTATATTATGTAGTATATTCCTTTCAGTAGATGTCAATGTCTATATTATATTATATTACAATGGTATTGCCTGAGCTGAATTTGAAAATTTGGGCATACACTGTCTTCCCCCATAGTTGGTATTAGAGCACTTGGCTCTAAGTGTCAGTGCCTTTGAATACCCTACTATGTTTGCTCATTTGTAATCTTTTTCTAGTTAAAGATGTTTTAGGCTGTATTTAGAACAATAGCTGAGATTGACCATAGTTCAAACTTGTGGTTTAATTCTATATTTGAATTTACAGAATATTTCACAAGACTGTACAAAAAAAATCCTATATTAGGACTTTGTTTTCCATGGAATTTGTAGGCAAAGGGAAAACAAAGGGTGGCACATGTGGATGACAACAGTAATCAGAGGGCTAAAGCAGGACCATTTCTGTGGCTTGCAAGAACATTAATCTGAGAAATAAATTTGGCCATTATATTATTTTGATTATACTACATGATTAATTTTTAATATCTCATAGTGAGAGCTTTTATGCCTCATTTTTAATATTATTTTAGGCTAGTTTAAAGAAGTTCTTTTCAGAACATTATCAAAAAGAATTTCATTGAGGTCTTGGACTCCTTCACTGTAGTATATTGATGGTCTTCTGAAATGGGCCTGCTTTTATATTGTAGTGTGCACATGGGTATGTACTTAAGCATGGTCCTGTAGCTGTGTTTCACATTTGATATGGAATCCATGCAACTGATATAGGCACAGAGCTGTCCTGCTTCCATTGTCTTCTGTGGATAGACAGTGTCCTTGGTTGTGTGCCTTTGGCTACTGACTCTTATTGATTGTGAAAATTTCAACTATCAGAAACTGTTAAAATTAATCCCTCTCTTCTGAAGTAATACTCTTATTCTTATTTTTAGATCGGAAGCTTTCTTAGAATCTACAGCCTCCATTCCAAGCTTCATTCTGTTAATACAGACACCAACAGTTCATTGTTAAGGCTTGAGTTTTATCTCCATGGAGGGACCAGTTATGGTCGGGGGATCAGAGTTTTGCCAAAACTAGCTCTTGTGTGGATCAGCTGAAAAAGTGAGTATTTTATATCCCTGCTTTGAAAACATAAATGAAGTATTTGTTAGACTTTTTGCAAGGTAGCATTGTTTCTGGGCCTTTGTGAGGCCTTAGTCCTTTTCCTGTTTTTGCTCTTTGTCTTGCTGAAAATCAACCTCGACTCTTGCACCTCCTAGGCAGACTATCACTGGACTGTATTTCTATTTGTGTCCTTATGTTGTATTTTAGACTACATAAGCCAAATGAAACAAGTGATTTTTACATACATGTAGTGAAATAGTAATCAACGTTATAATTTGTTGTTCCAGCAGTTAAAAATCAGTTTTTCATTTTTTCTTTTGTCATGTTCTTTTATATTTCTTACACTAAGAATAGCAACAAACAATGGTAAAGAAGTTTCAGCCAGTTACAAACTTGGTTGATCCTCGATTATATGATTATATATAGAGAATTCAAGAATTTATTTAATCATACTTCAAAAAAAATGATCCTTTTAAAGTGCTTCTGAGTAAATACATCACAAAGTGTGGCAGTATGACACATTTTTAAAACATTTTAAGGGATATTTTAAAGTTTTTAGAAAATAGCATGTTTTCAATTCAGTTTGATTCTTTGGTGTTTTCAGTGGGTTCTGTGAAGAGAAACATTTTCACCATATTCAAGAAAAGAAATCCATATATCTTCAAAGAAAAAGTGCATCGTTATATATAAGCCAAAATAAAGTTATTGTCATCTAAGGTTTAATTTACGTCAATTAAATTATTTTGACATTAAGTTTCTATTTTACCAGTTCCATATTATTTTACCATATGTCAGAATGCTATTTCACTTTACATTTTATAAAATTTTTTCATACATCTATTTTGAGCATATTCTTTTCCCTTTTCTAACTATTCTAAAATCCTTCCCCACATCCCTACCTGCCTAACTTCATATCCTCTCTCCCTCCACATTCTCAAAAAAAGGAAAACAAATCAAAATAGATAAATAAAAACAGAAAATCAGTAAAACAAAAAAGATAACAAAATAAAACATGGAGTTCATTTTGTGTTGGCCTTCTAATTATGAGCATGGGGCCTGTCCAAGCATGTGTGATATACTCAGTGATATTCCATTGGTGAAAACTGATTTTCCCTTTCCCAGCAGGTCTTAGTTGCAAATAACTATTGGTTAAGAGTAGCCCTTTGTGCTCACTTCCCCTTCTCAGTGTTGGGATTTTGTCTGGTTTGAACCTGTGTAGATCTTTGCATGTTCTGACAGTGTCTATGAGCCCATGCGTGAGTCAGTCCTTTTGTGTCTGGAAGATGCCATTTCTATGGAATAATCACCACCTCTGGCTTTTATAGCCTTTATGCCTTCTCTCTTGCATTGGTCCCTGAGTTTTGAGAGGAAGAGTTTGATGAAGATATTCTATTTAGGGATGAGTGTTCTAAAGACTCTCAACACTTTGCACATATTTTGCTCTGTGATTTAGGCATCTGTAGTTATGGTACTTGAGGTGTTTCTTGGTATAGATTATCTATTCTTGTCTCTGTTGAGGAAATTTCTGTTCTTTGGTTGCTTCCCCACCCCCCACCCCCCGAGACTTGGTCTTAGCCAAGCATGGCAGCTGTGGGGTTGCTAGTAGAGAGCTGTTCTGCTGGTTGGTCACAAAGGGATTGGGATGGACTAGAAGGGAAGACTAAGAGAAGTGACTGAGAAGAATAAGAGAGACCCTAGATCTGCACCAAGATGTTGAGTTCCAAGGGGGTAGTAAGAACTGGGAGGAGGCAATCAGACAGGTAGGATCCAGGAGGACTAAGTGTGGAGAGACCAGAATGAAAGGCAGGAAGATGAATGAAGGTCCCCCTACTTGAGTCCAAGGCTAGAGTGGCAGCAGTAGGTCCCTATAAGAAAGAGGCTCTACAGGTCAGTGGATTCACAAAGCAATGAACATGGATCAGCTTCAAAGGAAGGCGTAAAGGGGCTGTCGGGTAGAACTCAGGAAACCTTGTGTCCATTTCCAGAGTCTGAGTCTCAGATGACCATTGTAACTAATAATGTTAACAATTGGCATTCCCAGGGTTTTGGTTTTTGTATTATTTCATTGACTGGCTGCTCTAGTCATCTTTCTGACCTCTTCTCTACATTTTGAGGGCTTTGGAGCTTCTAGATAATCTGAGAAAAGCCACAGACCATTTCCTGGAATCGTAACAAATTGAACTACTGGATATTGTGGGTGAAGCTGAAACTTATTCTGTTGTCTTTGTTATACTATTTGGTTTCCTATTCTTTAATTTTAGAGATTTCTTTAATTTAGAAGGTGCAGAATTGGCAGTCAAGCAGATCTCAAATAGTACCTGTCAATCAGCAAATGAGGACAACTTTGAATTGTCAAGTAAGGATAATGCATTTTTCTTCCTCATAATTTTAGAAGCACATTTATCTTTTTCAATCTTTTCTTCTTGGTATCTCTTTTTTCAACCATATACATATACTGTGTGTATGTATATTAAGATAATACCTTAACATTTATCTTTCCTATGCACAAATAAGATTGGTTCACCTTTAAATATATTATCACATTTTCAAATTTGAGTGATAGTATTTATTTGATTTATAATGTATGTGTAGTGTTTTGTATTCATTAAAAAAAACACTATATGTATTTCCTAAGTGTAGCATGTATGTTTCTGCCAGCCCACCAGTCTGGGCCCACAGCCCCACCAACCCCAAATAACACTCAGAGACTCTGTATTTGATACAAACCTGTTGGCCAGTTACCATTATTGTTTATGGGCTAGCTCTGCCTTAATTATTAACCCATTTCTACTTATCTAAGTATTTCCACTTGGTCGTCTTATCGGGGTGCCACGGCGGGCGTCTTCCTTCCTCCCTGGGCTACATCTCGATTCCTCCCTACTACTTCCTCTTTCCTCCTTGATCCTAGCCCTGCCTATCTTGCTATCTCATTGGCCACAGAGCTTTATTAACCAGTATGAGAAACATATATACAAAATAACATCTCCCATCATGTCCTCTTTTCTGTCTAAAATAAAAGAAAGTGTTTAACCTAAGCATAGCAAAATGTAACATACAACAGTTATCAAATAAGAATCACAGTTAACAATATTTAGTCCATTAACATTTTGTAAGACTTAAAGAAAATATCATCTATCCTATCTTTGTGAGTCTAAAGTCCTATATGTAACTTATCTTTAATCCTAACTAAGGAAAACTATAATCATAACTACCTGTCTTCAACTCCATCGAAGACCACAGAAGGATAAAATATAAACTCTAGAAATGACAGAGACAACTCATTGCCTGTTCAGTCACCCGAAGTTCTTCTTAATGTTCCATCTTCAGCCCATAGGCCATAGTGTGTCTCCAGACTCCTCAACAAAGCAGGAAACTTTTGTCTGTGTCCTGTAGACTGTCTGGCAGCCTCTTCCATGAAGCAGGAATCCTGTAGCAATGTCCATCTTGAATCAGCAGTCACCTTTTTGTGGGTCCTGCATGTCCAGTTTCTACAACATAAAGTCAAACAGTCTAGAAGAGCAGTACCTTGCCCAAATGGCTAGTCTTGACATATTAGAAGCAAACTCCATAATGTGTTTCTTCGATGTCCATCTTCCTTTCTTCTGTAGATGGTGTTACCAGGAACAGTTGTGCCTCATTGTCAAGAAAAACCCTAAACCATTTTAAATGCCATATTCTGTAGGTCTTTGAAAGGTTTGAAGAATGCTTATTCAATCTCAAATACTTCTCTATATATCTAGAAAACCTAACTAACTCCAAGCTTGACTATCATAGTCTGTAATCTATCCTATAGTCTAATCTGTACTAAATTATACATTACATTTTCCAATGAGCTATATAAACACAATACCTAAACAAGAGGAGAAATATACATATCACAAAATTGACCTTAAATTGTATCAATAAAAGAAAATCCATTCCAAAGCAAAGTATTCATATCTATACCATAATTCCCTTTTTACCTTTAAAAAGATTGCTTGTGGTTATAGCCATTTATAACTAAGTCCATTTAAATGAAAACAAATATTTATAAACAATATTTGGGAATTTGTACGTCGTTCTTTCTAAACTACTTCATGCTGGTACAGGGCCCTGTCATGGGGGTTCAAAGAAGATGCAGAAATCTTGGCTGTAGTGGTCTGTAAGGTTGTAATGTCCCATTGACGTTGCTTCAGGGGGTCTTGCTTGATCAAACCACATAAGTCTGGAAAGAATCCACAGCTTTGCATTTTCTGTGGAAACAAAAATAGAAATCCTTTTCCACAGTAACTTGTCCTTTGGTTAAATTTTGTAGTCAAAGCATTTTTAAAATATATAAATTGAATTAATCTAGCAGCATTTCTTTTATCAGTAGTTATTTTCTCAGCAATCAAATAATTTAAAGACAACAGAAGCGCGTATAGTATCCAAAATTTCTCTGTGTTTTCCATCTTTACGTGGCTTTTTTATTATTCTATTTATTCTATTTCTATTTTTACATATTTTGAGACAGGGCTTCTCTGTGTAACTTTTATCTGTCCTGGAATTCATTGCATACCAGGTTTACTTTGAAATCACAGAGATTTGTTTGCCTCTGTTTCCCGAGTGCTGGGATCAATGGAGTGCGCCACCACAAACATCCATTTTACTTTCTTTTTTCTTTTTTAAACCATTGTACTCTGTTTCTTTTTCTCTCCCAAGCCAGCGTATTTTTTTAAAACACAGTGTAAACCTTCATTGCACCTCTCATATACACCAATGAATTGTTAGCAGAGCTTTTTGTAAAAACAAGGCGGTTTTTTGCTGCTTATGCTAATTTTGGAAACCTCCCTTAAAAAAGCTGTGCAAATCTCTGTCTACAGCAAAACAAATCCAACCAAGAAAATGCTGCTACCAAGAAGTCTTGGTAGTCTCTGTTCCCTTGTTTCTAAAAACTATGTTTTAAGCTTTTGTTAAGTTTTAAGTGAAAGTTCTCAATCCCGCTTCTGACACCATTATGTTATGGTAGGTTGTTCCTGCCGGAGCCAGCCTGCTAGCCTGCCCCCGCCCGGCCACCAGTATGGCCCCATACCTAAGCAACCATTTTGCTTGTCAGCTTTTAAAAGGAACAAAAGGTATGATGCTCCTTTATGTTAACCACCCAAGTTCTTTTGTTTATATGTGTATTGGTGTCTAATGCATAATCATGAGTTATCCAAACCTCTCAAAGATACTCTTCTCGTTAAACTGAATGGGATTGCTTTTGTGCATGCTGTGTTCTGAGATTCATCTGTGCTGAAACAGATGTCAATATCTCAATTCTTACTACTGACAGAAGTGGAGTGAGGAGACTTACGACAGAGACACTGTATGTTTCTTTTTACGTGGATGGCTTCAGTGTCTACCAAAACCTCAAGTAACCATAAGTAAGCTTTTATTGGAGGCTTCCTGCATGTTTTATTAGTGCATTTTTAATTATGCTGCCTCTCTTGGTAATTGCTTGTAGTGCTTGCAAAGCCATTCTTTAAAAGAAAAAATTACTGTGTTCCCTGCAAATGACCTTCCTTCCTTTGTCAACCATCAAAATGTGGGTTGATTTCCAAGTTTCCTTGCTTTCTTGGTCTGTCAGTCTTAATACCAGAGATTCTTGAAGTCAAGTAATTTAAATCCACTAATGTTCTTCCCTTTTAAGACCTTATTCAGTATTCTAAATTCTTTATATTTCTCCTCAAAGAAAGGAGAGACCTTGCCTGACGAATTTTTTGTAACTGAGCCTGGTTTGTGTGTGTGTGTGTGTGTGTGTGTGTGTGTGTGTGTGTGTGTGTGTGTGTTTTCAGATATCTTTATCATCTATACAGTGTTCTGCCTGCATGTATGCCTGCCCACCAGAAAAGGACACCAGATCCCATTACAGATGGTTGTGAGCCGCCATGTGGTTGCCGAGAATTGAACTCAGGACCTCTGGAAGAGCAGCCAATACTCTTAACCTCAGAGCTCTCTCTCCAGCTTCTAAGCTGGTTAGGAATACCTGAATCTGCAAATAGATTTAAGGAAAATAGACATTTCGATGTTTACATAGGCCTTGCTCAGTTTCTCTAGACAGTGTTGTATATTTTAAGTTTTACATTAAGTTTCTAAAGCCCTGTGTAATTGCGTGATACCTTTTTCTTCCTGTAGACTCTGGGTCAGGCTCCGTATCACTGTATGATGTAGAGCGATGTCAGCAAGTCTCTGCTACAAGTAAGAACACTCACAGTACAGTAACCAGCATGCAGATGCCCATGGTTACACACCCCAACCAGTGCCTTCTCACCTTCAGTGACAGTAGACCTTCAATCAGTGTTTGTGTTTACCTTTGATTCCCCTGCTTCATCCTATAGTGTTATAAGAGAGAACCCCTGCATGTGCATATCTCTATATTGAAAATGCATAAGTTAGAGATCAATGTGATTTATAAAATGTATTGCATTGGTTATTAGTTTATTGATAGAAATTATACTCTTGACATTAATTCAATAAAATTATATGATATATTTAACTATGCACACTTAAGAAAGTCTTTACACTATGCCCCCAAATTTTAATATCAACAATGATAGTACACATTTGCCACATTCACTCCTGTTATTTGAACTAACTTGAAGAAAACCTTTAATTCAGAAAAATGAAAATGTCTAAGCAGAAGTATATTAAATAATTCAGTAAGTAGTTCATTAACAGTATAATGCTATAAAATTGGAGTTTCTCCTCTTCAAGAAAATAGTGTAACTATGGGATGGGAGACTAGAGATTTATGTTCTACTGGAACTGAAGATGCCTCGTACTCAGGCTTTAAATGCCTATATGGATACCATTGCAGGTGTTGTCATGCAGAGGCAATGACCTCCAGAAGCAATAAACATATGTAATGCATAGATAGAACTTGATCTATAAAAATATTTCTGATGTCTTTGGAGAAAAGGCAGATCCCAAAGTTAGGACTGGGAAATTAGAGATAAATCAAGAACATCCTGAATTGCCAGAAAATAAGAAATTCTCAGTTAATAGAAAATACCAAATCTTGGACAATGTGATCATCAAAATAAAGGTTAATGTATGTTAGAATTCATTGAGTAAAACTGGAATGTATGAATTTGGTTGCTAATAAGAGTTAATAAAATATGATTGAATAGAAAACTATTAAAATGCAGAATGATACCTAGTGATTGAAAAAAATGTCTAAAAAATCATTTTGCAAACATGGTGATAATTATTGGTTTAATTATGAATCAGACTGTTTTAAACTATTAGATTCTAAGTTACTCCTTACAAATTTCAAGAATGGAAAATTCATTCAGAGTAGAGAGATGCTGAACATTCTTTAGTCAACTGCATAATTTCTCTCCTCTGGAGGGCAAGGTCCTCTCTCAGCCCACTCCATGGGATGCCTTGAGAACCAGTGTCGCATATGTAACCTCTAAGCCAAAAACTCATGATCAGAATCTGAGTGTGAGGAAATACCACCCATACTTAAAATGATGATTACTCAGCAAAATAAGTATCTTCTTGTCATGCCGGTGCCATGAAGTAAACCCAAATAGATTTGGGAATCATTAGAAGTTGGAATGTGAATGCATGAAAGACAGATATTCTGTATTGTTACTATTAAAGCAGAAAGGTAAAGACAGAGTGATTTAAGTATCTGATAATTTCATAATAGTGTGAAAACCATGCTCATTGTCTTTGAAATAGACTGTAGCTATGTCAATGAAACAAATTCTTCTCATGAAATAATTGTTAGGAAGAGAAAATGGGACATGTCTATTTTAGCTGTTGCCAGTTACAAAATTTTAAGGAGAAAGACAGAGATAAAGGTAGATCCAGAGAATGGTATATTGCAGTTGGTGATATTTTTTTTTTACTGCATATTGAGGATGCCTTTATGTTCTCACAATTTTTCCTTAAATTTGAAAGTAATACAGAGTTTAAATATTTTAAGATATTACCTCAAAATGTTAAGTGAGGCTAGTGTTTCATTTTATTTTAAATTGACCAGATCTAGAAAGCACTGGTGTTTCACTACAAAGCTTAGCCACTTACCCCAAGAAGGAAAATGTACTCTTTGAAGGTTTTGTTGAATTAAATCTGTGTACAACCCCTGGTTTGGGGGCTTTGTAAGGGTTGTTTTTCAGTTCTGTTTTCTAAATAGGGGAGTGTTGTCCTAGAATACCTAAGGAACTGAGGAAGAGCTGTTTAATGTAAACTCATTCCAGCTATCCCAAACCTCCCATTTTTCATTTCGGTGGCAGTACTGTTCTTTTCTTCTGTTGTAACCCTAATTGCTTCTTTTCTCCCACACTGTTTTTCCTCCTGTCCCATTTCCCCTTCCCAATTAGAAAGTGAATTTCTTTCTTTTACACACTGCATGACTGATAATTGGGTTCCCCTAACAATCATTTCCATTCTGACATTCTGGCTCTTAAATGAAGGGAGTTCAGTACAGTCTTGAATTTGTGTTACCCAGGACAAGAGCCTGTGTGGTAGATAATTTTTACTGAATATGTTTTGTTAATGTCCATTTGATGAAAACATTTGATGTAAGCTGTTGCCTAATAGGGAGTCTCAGAGGTTTACATTTAACTGTTCAACATTTTACACAGGTAACATCTATTTTCTTATTGAAATGTATCTTTCTGTTTCCCATAAATTAGAAGTTTCCTGGAAATTTCTATTAGACCCTTATAAAAACGCATAGCACATAGTATTTAATGGTATAACACGATATGTAAGCACATGATATATAGTTAAATTATACCTTGCCCCAGATAGTTAGCATCTGTTTAGTAAGTTTGGTGGGTCCCTGCTCTGTGCCTGGCATGTACACACACACACACACACACACACACACACACAGTAACTGTAGCTAAGATTGATTATTTTATAGTGTATCTTTGCTTTAAGAGGATTCATGCCAAACACAGGTAAGACTCACATGCATTATTTACTCTCATTTAATGTAAAATTTCTTTACAGTACTTACAGATCACCAATATTTAGAGAAAACACCATTGTGTGCTATTTTGAAGCAAAAAGCTCCTCAGCAATATCGAATCCGTGCAAAATTGAGATCATATATGCCCAGAAGACTTTTCCAATCTGTTAAGCTTCTTTGTCCTAAATGTCATTCGTTGTATTTCCCAAAATTTAATAAAAACGCTTTTATGCCATATTGTTTGTTGTTTGTGAATATGCGTGTGTGTGTGTGTGTGTGTGTGTGTGTGTGTGTGTGTGTGTGTGTCTGTGTGTGTGTCTGTGTGCTAAAATGATTAAATTATGATTTAGTTCATAGTGATTTAAAGGAATGCTAATGACTTAAAGGGAAAGTACTAAATTCCAACAAAGAAAATTCTTTTGAGTCATTATTAGTAATAATAACTAAAAATAGATACTTTAGGCTTGAAATTCAAACTTTAGTAAGTTTGATGCACATAACTGAAATTTTTCTGTCATGCTTCGTAATGGTAGTATTATAAATGTAGTGTCTTCATTGCAAACACTAATTATTGTGTGACTATATAAATATATAGACCTTTTTATAATTCTATTAATATGGATTTTAATTAAAAAATGTATGGTGGAGAGAAGATTTATTATAGGTTTGTGGGAGAGTATAGTCAGAGGCATGAACATCTGGGAAAGTCTAGAGTGAACATAACCAGATTGAGGTGGGCCTTGTAGGAGCAGGGAGGTGAAGAGAAAGAGAGGGGACCAGATGTAGCAGCCAGGAGGCCAAAGGTCCAAAAGAATCGGGAACCAAAAATATCTGGATTATGTAAGGAAGAGCCTCTAGGAAAGGTCAGTCCTGGACTGGAGCATTCAGGGTGAGGGATTACAGGACAGGGTATGTGAGTCATATGCTATATCAGGTGAGATTGAGGGATGCTGGAGGAGAACCTTGATGCCAGGTCTATTTTTGATGTTAAAGGGGCACCTCAGTCGTTTGTCCCAAGTTTGAAAGTTAACAGTATTGATCTCAAAACATGTTCAGATAATGAATTTTATCTCCAGTTGGACTTTTCAATATAATGTATCATATTACCTCAAAATAAAGAAAATTGTATTTTGGAAAATACATGAACATGAATGTTGAGACAGAGTTCTTTAAGCTGAAACTCTAGTGCACTGTCATGGACAAAACACAGCTGTGCATTTCAACATAATTTGTATTTGTATATCATGTGTTAATATCTCTCTAGAATAATGTATGTATGTTTTTGCTTATAAAATCTGAGATTATTATAGTCTTAGTCTTTTTTGGAGCAATTCATCCAATTTTGTGAAACTCAAGGAGTCTGTTTTCTCCCAACATGATCTTTAACTAAAGTATCTTAGAGATGTAAGATTGCCTGATGTTCCATACAGCTGGTGAAAGGATCAGGACCAATCCTTAGACCTTTTGATTCCAACCCATGCCACTTCTACACCATGAGAATTTATGTCACTAGTATGAATTACTATTAAAGATAGATGAAATTAGTACTGTTTTAAAGTACTAATATAGGACAACAGATTGGTAACTGGAAATGATTGTAACCTTGGACTCTAAACCAAGCATGGGCCAAGGAGATTGGTCAAGGAGATGCCTGCTACTATGGTAGCGACTGGAGTATCCACATGGTAGGAAAATGCCCCTGGACTTCTACACATGCACCATGCCATGTGTTTGCTAACACAGATACACTAGTCATATAATGTTAAGTACTTATTGAAGAAAATTCATTGAGTCTATAAAGTGAATTGTCTTCTGCATTTAAGAAAGCTTAGCTTATTTAATCGTCATATAAAGTAGTTTTTTTTTGACTGTTCTGTAGTCACTTATTTTTTATGTATGATGAGTATTGTACCCATATCTATGTATGTGCACCATGTGTATGCCTGGTGCTAATGAAATTCGGGACTAGAATTTTGTGTGGCTGTGAATCTCCATTTGGGAGCTGGGGAAAAAACCTGGGTGTATGGAAGAGTAGCAAGTGCTTTTAACCACTTAGCAGCCCTTAAGGAGGTTTGTTTTTTGTTTTTCTCCCTTGAATACTTTATTGAATTGGAATTTTGGGATATATCCATATATTGTTTTCTGATACTATTTCATTTTCAAAATTTAGGCAAGAAGTTCCGCACGAGGACAATTTGGATAAAATTTTGCAAGATGCTGCAACTAAAGCTCCCAGCAGCAAGCTGCAAGATACATCATTGTATGACACAAAAGTCTGGTCCACTGAAGGCCAAGGAGGACGGCAGGTGGCAGTTCATTTTGTGAAAAATGATAACATTCTCCCTCTTTCAAGTGAATGTCTAATCTTGATAGAAGGTACGAGACTTGTTATTAGGTTTTTGGAATGTTGTTTTGCACATTAATCACTGTTAACTATATTTTACGGACACCTATTAAAATACTGTTAATTTACATTTCCCAAAACAGAACACCAGCTAGATTCAAATATGTATGAGCAAACACATTCACCTGAATTGCATTTTCAAATTGTGAATAAAATTTGCATTTCTCTATTGGATTCCTACCTATAATCTTGTTGGACCTGAGCAGATCTAGTTGAATAATAATGTAGTAGGAGGGCTGATTTGATTGTTCGTGTGAGGCTGGTGTAGTGTTGGCCTCTGGATGTCACTGTTGTTTCATAAAAATGAGATGAAAGTCCTCCACTAATACCTCAGTGAAGGAAAGGAACCTTGAGAAGCCGTGATAATGACAACTTTAAAAAGAATGAAACTGTACTATTTTTATTTTCTGTTTTTTTAGTCTAATTTTTTATGTAATAGTTGGTTTTCTTGTTATCCTGCCAAGTTTAAGGTTTCTTTTAAATTTATAACTCCCTTTTCTTTGCCATTCTCCATAGAATTTGCACTATCTCATATGTTACGTATATTCCACATCTTGCTCTGGTTATATTTGTGTTATTGAAGAGTTTGGTTTTGTTTTTGAAGGAGGAAGGCTCTGTGAAGTCTCTAAACTGTCAAGCAAGTTTCACAGTGTTATTCCTGTGAGGTCTGGCACTGACGACCTGAAGCTGTTAGACCTTTCAGCACCATTCCTCATCCAAGGAAAAGTGTATCACTATGGGTATGTGTTCAGCTCAAGATCTTGGGATTACCTATGTCTGTATTGTTTATGCCAGGGACTACTGTATTTTCAGAAGATACTTAGTGTCATTGGAAACACCTATACTTCTGGTGAAACAGTCTCCCTGAAAATGCTCTGTTTTCAGAAGCCTTGTTTGCAGCCTAGATAGATACTGCCATCTCATCTTTCCTAGCTTTCTCCAGCCCTTCTCCTAATCTATAACATTGGCTAGTTGCTATTACTCATGAAACAATTTTGACTTTCATTATAAAATGACTTCCTGCCATTATCATACCTCCCTGATTGTGGTCCTTAGAGTGACCAGTGGGCCTGCCTTGGTTTTGTTTCATACATGATGGCTGAGAACCTTCAGCAATGAAGTAAGATGAATTGGCTGTTTTTGCTCTGAAGCTCCCAGTGTCTTCACATCTTTAAATCTTTTGCAATATTTATAGACCACTTAATTGAAATATCAAAACCCATCGTATACTGTGTTCCTTTGAATAAGTCTGTAGTCCAGACGTGAGTTCTGACATGATCTTCCCTTGTTCCTTTCCTTCCTGCTTTCCACCTAAGTTAGGAAAGCAACAATTAGCCACTAACTTGCCTTGTTATTGTCTAATATTAGTGAATGAATTTCATTCCATTATTTTTGTTATTGCTATTAATAAATACTTGATTAACAGTAATAATTAACAGTAATTAACAGTAATAAACTTGAAAACAGTCACCCCTGTTTTCCCAAATTTATAAATGAAAAGGCTATTGAATTTACTTTTAAGCATGTTTTCATAAACATTTAATCCTGCTTTAAAAATTGATTTACTTACACTTAAAAAACAATAAGCAAATTATACTAACTATTGTTCAATTTTATATTTCAGATGGGGACTGTCAAGCATCATAAATTATGTCTCTGAATATGTGCTTACTAAAAACATTAATTTACCTGAAACCTTATTTGTTCTCACTGTTCATTCAGAATAATTTTTTTATTGCTTTTATGAGGCTGTGGCCGTCAGATATTGCTAATAAAGCCGTAAATTCAAAGAGTTCCTGCAACTTCTCTCCTGTGCTTACATCCTACCTGAAAGCTGGTGTGAGAAAGAGCAGAACGGACCTGGTGTGCACTTTTGAGACCTAAAATCCCACCTTCAGGGATGCCCTTTTCCAGCAAGGCCACACTTCCTAACCCTTCCTAAACTGGCCACCTGTTGGGATCCACACATTCAAATATAAGAGTTTCTGGGACCTTTGTGATTCTAGCCACCACACTCACTGTATCTTTTACTGATTTTGTGTAGAAAGTTATCATAATTCTTTTTTGAAACAAGCACTTAACAACATAGACAGTGTTCTGCCCTTCTAATTAATAACTAACTTTAAAAAAGTTGTCCCTACTTGAACAGGATGTAATAATTAAATTAATTTGACTATATTTAAGTATTTACTGTTTGTTTTTTTTTTTTTTTTACTTATTGATTTCAGATGTAAGCAATGTTCAAGATTGAAACCTATAGGAAACCTAAATTCCCTTCTTAATAAAGGACTATGGAATCTTTCAGCTGTGGTAGAAGGTTAGCTCAATTTCTGTGTTCTATAATTTCAGTTTTGTCTGTCATGTCACCTATCTGTTCTTAATCATCTGTGGATATTTTTCAGCAGAAATAACCTAAATTTTCTAAATTGAAATCTGTTTACAGTAACTGTATTGAAAAACGAAGACTAAATATTTGAAATAAGTTTTAGTTGGGGTTTTTGTTGCTATGAAAAGACACTATGACCATGTCAGTGGCAACCTTTATAAATGAAAACATTTAATTGAGGTGGGATCATACCTCCCAGTAGTGTCATTCCCTTTGGGGGCCATTTTCTTTCAAACCACCACAAAATGCTTGAGATTATTTCTAAGCATTGTGATCACAATCATATTTCAATACTTGATCACTTGCTTTCGTTTAATCATTGATCCCAAATACAGATCCTGAAGAAATCTTTCTACTTCTTATCTTAGCATTGTAAAATGTGTTGAGATTGCTGTTCTTTTCCTCCCAAGACTTGAGCCAGGACAATCTCTTGCACATATAACTGTCATCTAGCCTTTTATTTACAGCATCCAATAGCAGGGCATACCTTGCATTGTAAAGCATGCACTTAAAACTGTTCCATTAATTTCTAATTTGTTGTTGTTGTTTGGTTGGTTTTGTGTGTGTGTGTGTGTGTGTGTGTGTTTATTTTTTTCTCTGTGCAGCAGCACTGGCTGTCCTGACCTCAAACTTAGAGATCCACCTGCATCTGCCTCCTGAATGCTGGCATTAAAGGTGTGCGCCACCACTGCCTGGCTTCTATTCCTGTCTTACTGTTTTTGAATACTAAAATTTTGTCTTGTCTAATTTATTCTTCTAAGTAATTAACTAATTAATTAATATCTTACTGTAATATGGACTTCTTTGATGTGGTGTCTTCAACTTCTGACGAAAGTATGTTCACCTTGCTGGTGAATTCTCATGTGATTTGTTATATCTAATTTATTCATTCTTCTTCACCTTCGCCAATTATAGAATCCCAAGTTCTGAGTTTTGTTCTTACAACCAAGTGAGATCTCTTTAAAAAATAAGGGATAATCTATAGTCATATTGCAAAGAGGGATAAAATTTAAAAATACTGAACTACATGTTGTTTTTTAGAACGTTCTGTAACTTTAGTTTTACTTTTCATAGGACTAAAATGCAATGTGGTGCATTTTACTACTCACTTTCCATGCTTCCTGTCAGGTATTAGGATTAAGTTGCTTATATCATAAGTTTAACCCTGTATAAATAAAGTGGTCTGTTGCATAACTTCAATAAATTAATACCTGAGAAGGCTATTCCTATGTGCACATTTTCTTTCTGTTGTAAATAGTCTTAGTAAATGTCATTTGCTCCTATATGCTAGAATAAAACACTTTCAACTTTACCTTATAACAATATGTTACTGCCTTGTATAATGTGCTGTTTTTCCTCACTAGCTCTGGGCATTGTACCTGTGCAATATGTGTTTGTGATGACTTTCACTCTGGATGATGGAACAGGAGTACTGGACGTGTACCTCAAGGACTCTGTAAGTAATAGAACTAGTAAAGATATTTAATTCAAAATGTGTGTTTAAAATTTTAATATATTCATACTTCTTAGTTTAACTTCAGTGTAACTTATTGAGAACCTTTGAAGGCCAAACTCAGTTTTTCTGTATTTTTTTCTTTAAAGGATTTAAGATAACTTAAAATATATTAATAGAATATAGCCATATAAATCTTATGTTGTATGTCTTTTGCTTTTATTTTTTATTATAAATCATATTGTTAAAAAAAATATAAAGTTGAAGCATCAAAATCAAGAGTCATTTTCCCTGTCATGTAGAAATGTCATAGCTATACGAAAAAGCAGATATCTAGCTATATGCTATTGTCATCTCACTGTATTTTGTAAACTAGGTAGTTTTATCATTAAGGAAATAAAGTTACTTGATAAACATTAATATTGTTGTGTAAGCTGTAGAGAAGCCCAGAAGACTACTGTCATTTCTGACACTTGTAACTGTCCACTGACTAGTTCTTGAGGCCACTGTTAGCTTTGACCATTCACAGGGTCTTCCTCTCCCTATTGGCAGAGACCGTTACTTTCCCTTCACTGTGCATGGCAATATGTGGACTTGAAGCATAACCTAGACCTTGATGTGACTTCTTCATGTGTGTTGTCTTTCATAACTGACTGTCCATATGGCTTATGGTTCTCTTGCTGAGGTCAAGCTAATACTGCATGTCCCAAACTCTTCAAACTCAGATGACATTGTTAGGTGTTTCAGAGTAACTGTTAGCTCCAGTAAGCATAGTCAAGTCACTGGTTCCCATAGGCATAAAGTACAAAAAGCTAAGAGGAAGACCTGCCAGCCATTTTGCCCAGGTAAGAGGTTTTTTATGGAGGAGGGGAGGCTGTTTATGTTTTAACTTACATAAATTGGGAAACAATCCAATTTGAGGTTAAGAGATTTTTTTTCTTTTGGTTTCCACAGTTCATCCAGCCAATTACTAAGTATTTACTGGGAAGCTGCTGTGTGTCTTGTGTGTTTAAGATAGAATAGTTAGCAACATAAGAAAAACTTTTTCTGAAACTGAAAGTAGAATGGGAAGAAATAAATAAATGTTATTTAATGTTATATTCTTTCATACTTAATAGATTTACTTTCTAGGGTACAAAAGTATCATCAGCCTTGCTGTATGATCTTACTGTGTATGCGTGTATATATCTCAAAGCTGTTTTAGAATTACAGCAGTGAATCAGGTTTTAGCTTAGATCCGTTTTCCAGTTGTTGGATTCCAAAGCCTTAATAGACTGATGCATTTAATATGTCTTTTTCACAAAGTAGATATTGAAATTCTGTGCATTGAAGCTTTGTCTTTTTTTAAAATAAAAAATATTTTTATTGTATAAATATTTTGCCTACATCTCTGTTCACCGTGTATGTGCTTTGTCCCTATGGAGATCAAAACAGGACATCGGATCCCCTGGAATAAGTGTGCTGCTGGGATCACTGTGGGGGTGCTGTGACTTTAACCCTGGTCATCTGCAAAAGCAGCCAGTGCCTTTAATCCCTGAGCTGTGTCTCCAGCCTCATATTGATGCTTTTAAAATGATGAATGTTGCCTTTTTTTTAATCATCCCTTTTAGGAGAACTTTTTCAAGATTCCAGCATCAGAAGTCCTCACTGATGACGACCTTCAGAGAACTCTAGAATCAATCATGAATATGATATGCCCTCCAGAAATAAAAATTGGTAAGCAATATTCAAAAGATGCCTCTTTTCTTATGAGAAAACACCTAGTGTGTTTCTAATATATAGACTGTGGAGGTGAGCAAAACATGAGTCCACATCAATTACTAGATTCTGGTAACTTTTGATGAGACAGTGGCTAAGACAAATATAAGTACAGGAATTTTAAAGTATATTGAAATACATTTTTAAAATGTTACAGTTTTGGTTCCAGTGTAGTTGACTCTGAGTTTCCATACACAGCATGCAGACATTGAGGCTGCAGTTACACCAAAAGGATACATTTTCCACAGATAAACTGCACTTATTTTGTTGGACTCACTGGTGGGTTTTCTTTTCAGTGTCAGTGAACTTCAAATTTTTCAGGTTTTACTTTTCAAAGTTTATGAAATGTAGTTGTTTCTGAACCAACACTGGCTTGCCAGCATGCTCCTGAACAGATGAAGTTGTACCAGGTATAGCTGGCACTGTGTCCTTCTCTGGCCAGTGATTCCTTTTCTCTTTAAGAAGCTTGATTCTTTCAGTAATTGTTCTCAGTAGCACACCTTCCCTCAGCCTTCTTATCTGTTGCTGATGTAACTGTTAGAGGTCTCCAGGTGAGAGGATGTTCTGCCAGTCGGTCCGTGTTGTAGCATTGGTTCTCAGGAGATGGGAATGTTTGCCCATCTGGAGAAAAGTTTAATTTGGATGCATTTGCTTTGTTTTAATTTGTGTTGGAATGTCCATGGGTAGATCTTAAATACCAAGTCTCAGGGCCTGGTAACTTTTGAAATATATAGCCAAGTTATTTTTTTTATACTAGCAATGCACAGAAATGTTTTGCTTTATGCCCACTGGGCTTGAGGGCTGTACCAGATAAAATTCAAATAGGTCAGGTCAGCATTACCAGTTATGTGTTTACTTTAATGGTTAAATGATTTTTCCTTTGATCTATAGGTGCATACCCATGGCTGGAGTGCCTGATCAAGTCCTACACTGTCACCATTGGAACAGAACAAAGAATTTGCTACCAGATTTTTGACACCACAGTTGCAGAAGACATCTAGTGCTTCCCTTCCGTGCAGTGTGTGTGTGTGTGTGTGTGTGTGTGTGTGTGTGTGTGTGTGTGTGTGTGTGTGTGGGGGGGTGGTGGATTTTATAATTTTAGAAAAGGTTACTACTCTTTGTGAAATTCTCAGAAGACACTTCACTGTTGTCAAAGAATTGTGCCCATGTTCACATAGTTGAGGTTTTTTTTTTTCCACAGAGAGACATTTTATTGTTATTTATTCCTTCTTGTGAACATGTTACAAATGTATTGATGCTCATTATGTCCAGGGAGGTACAATATGATGCTATAGCACTTGAGGACCAAGCTTTCTTGGCTTGCATTTCTGAAACACTGGTGGCTGCTTTTCATCCTGTGCTGTTTCATTTGTCTGCAGAAGAGCCCGCCTTGCCACCCTGCTAAAAGAAGGCTTGTTGTGCTCCCATATGCAAGTATATGTATAGTTAGCCGAGTTTCACTTGAACAAATGCTTGTCTTAGTGACTCTCCTTATGCTAAAAGGAGTGATTTCTCTAAGTAAACATGGCAGAATTATTTTGTTTAGGTGATGATGTTACTCATTTTAGGATAAATGTATCTCTGTAAAATAAATAGTATATTTGACTTCCTGCTTCTCTCTGTAATACTAAAGTTATTCCATTTCTTACCAGCTAATAAACTAATAAAATTTATGATTTTTGTTGGTCATATGTATTTTACCTTTTCAATGATCTTGTATAAAATGTTCCTATATTACAAATATTGAGTTGTTCACTCAATTAAATGATCTTCTTTTTATTCAGCAGAGTTTATCAATTTATGGAGTGGACTCTGTCTGGCTTGAACCTATATAGGCCATATATGAGCTATCAGTCTCTTGAGTTTATGTGTGTTCCAGACATGAGTGTCTACAAGATCTTGTTTTCTTGCTGTCCTCTGTTGTGACATTTTGTTTGTTTGCTGACAGATAAAGATAGCCTGGAGATCAGAGGGCAGAGCTAGCCACTAGTTAACCATAGAGGTCTGGAGGTCTGTTCAGAGAGGAGACAGGAAGTAACAACACAGGGAAGAGACAGGATCTGGACCCTTCCAGTCTGAGGATTCAGAGAGGTAAGCAGTAACTGGGGCTACCACTTTGCTTCTCTGACCTTGTAGCGTTTGCCTTGATTATTGTCTCCAGGTTTTTATTGATAAGACTAATTAGTACCATGCTTAGGTCTTGCATGCCCTGGCAGTTAACAGTTTTTCAACCTCCTCTTCAGCATAGTTGCCTGAACCTTGAGAGGAGAGGTTTAATGAAAGAAATCCCATTTAGGGAGCCCATGCCTAACATTGCCTGGCCTAGGAACCATTGATTGGATAGCCCAGAGACCAAGGGTAGAAACAAATATGACTGGGAAAAACAAAAAACAAAAACAAAAAAAAGGATTCCTAATAACAGTTTTCTATCCTCGTAGATTAGTGCCTTGTCCTGTCATCATCAGAGAGGCTTCCGATGGCAGCAGGTGAGAACTGGTGCAGAGACCCACAGCCAGTCTCCATCTAATTCCTCTCCTCAGCAGTGGGGTGGAAAGAGTATAAGAGTCAGGGGATGGAGGACACTGGCAGAACATGGGGCACTGGATCAACTAAGCAAGGTTCATATGAGCTCACAGAGACTGACATAGCAAGCATGGGGCCTGTAAGGGTCTGCACCATATTCACCTTGTAGATGTTATAGCTGTTAGCTTGGTGGTTTTGTGCTATTCCTAGTAGTGGGAGTGGATGTGTTTCTGACTCTTGCCTACTCTTGGGACTCTTCCTCATATTGAGTTGCCTTGTCCAGCCTCAGTATGAGAACTTTTGCCTTATCTTATGGTTGTTGCCTCTTAGAGGCCTGTCTTTTCTGAAGGGAAGTGGAAGGAGAGTGGATCTGGGGAGAGGAAAAGTAGAGGAAGGAGGAAATTGAGAGGATTGCAGGGAGGCAAAACTGGTCAGGATATATTGTTTGAGAGAAGATTGTATTTTCAAAAAATAAAATCCTATTTAGGACTAAGTTTTCCAAGTATCTCACACTTTGCATAACTACAGTTGTGGGTCTCTGTGTTATTTCTCTGATAATGACTGAGTGAGGCACTGACTTATTGTGGTATGATGGCTACTCTAGACAACACGGTAAGACGTTGACAGAATTATAAGATATTTGTCATTGGTAACCAACAGCTCCACTTATTGTATCTGGGGCTTCCTGAATAAGAGGGAAATCAGCCTAGTATTAGAAACCTACCCAAACTCGTGATGCTGGTAAGATCATCAGTCTTAAAAAAGAATCCATTTCTACCTCTTTATTTCCTAACTACATTCTAAATCTTATCCTCATAGTCATAGTTAATAAAAGTAATATATACTATTGAGAGTTTTAAACAACAGAGTATATGTGAAGTTATTACTAGCTTAGCTGCTATACCAATGAAAGTCATTTTAATTTGCAAATCTGTTTCCAGATTCTTTCCCTAAGAACATGTGTGTGTTCTTTGAAATAGAATTGTGTTGTGAATACAGTACTCTAATTTTTCTTTTGACACCTTCTATGGTAGACTTATTTCTCATACCCATGTTCAGAGAGGAAGGAGCCCATTGCTTATAATTTCCTAGCCCAAGTGATTATTTTTCTTGAATGCCTGCCGTGGTTTCTTTCAAATATCTTAGTTCTCACCATTTGATTTTGTAGTCTTATTAGAACACATCTTTGTTTCTGTGTTGCTACCCCTATAACTTTGTTGCTAATCATGTTATTCTTTAATATTATTTTATTTTGCTTTTTGTCTTGTTTCCCCTACAAATGAATCCTGAGAGCCTAACCTCATTTCACCATATCTTGTACACTGTAGAGTCTACAAGGTTTTAGGTGATAAGTATTTTGGAGACTCACTTAAAACAGAATAAAACTGCTTTGGCACTGTTCTCTGGAGACATTTTTCATGCTTTAACAGATTCATAGGGACAGAGAAATAATGGAGGGAAGGCACTTTCTGTGTGGTTTTCACTAAGAATTTTAACCTTGATTAAGGCTATGACAACTCACCCCCAAATCTTAGAATGTCATCTTGTGTTAAATAAAAGCTATATTCCTCTGCTGGTGCCTTGGGATCTCTAGGTAGTTTAAAATCTATCCTCATCCATCAGGAAAGAATGGATTTCAGCAACTAGTAAAATCTAGATGAAGTAATGTGTCTTTTCCTTCATCCTGGGAACTTAGGAGCATTCATGTGAAACATTATATCTACACAGAGGTCAGGAAATAGTTCAGGAATGCTATGTGTTATTTTTCCCTGCAGTATTGTGATTAGAACTCCTAGGAAATTTGAGATGGGTTAAAGTTTCAAAGTGGAGATTTTCTTACAAGGAGATAAATGTCCCTTCCAGTTAAGTGTGCCTTTAACAGTTGCAGAGTCTGTAGCCTCTGTTACCATTACAGAGGTAAGGGTAAAGTATCTCTGTCAATTATTGAGGCACCTAGTCAGAGGTGCTGCTGAGTTTACACTGTGGCAGCATCTTTCTGAAAGTCTGCTTGTGTTTTGTACTTGAAATGTGGACCACAAAGTCACACGTGGGGAGGAAGAAGAATGTGTGTGGAAGTGTTTGTGCAGAGAACCCTGTTCTGTTTTGATTTTTTACAGATGCTGAGTTGTTGTGTACCTGACAATCACCTGAAAAAGCTGTTTGTATCTAGTGTGGGTTTCTTTTAATCTTTGTTTTAAAGAGTTAGGGTGTAAATAACCTTAACCTCTTCATCCTCTCGTAACAAAATAGTTCTTGAACTATTGTTGCAGTTTCTACAAGCACCTAAATTTGTAGTTTTTGTTTGTTTGTTTGTTTTAGAGTAGTTTTTTCCTTGAAATCAAATGAATTCCCAGAGGAAAATCAATAGGTTTTATGTAGACTCTTATTTTTGAGCTGACTTTTAACTTCCATTTACAAGGCAGTTTTAAAATTCAGTATTTTGCTAAGGTTAGCTGCTTCATAATTAATTTTCTTTCCCACATTTCTGTGATAGTTAATAAAAGCATGCATGTATAGCTATTACCAGTTTCTTGTAGCACTATAGGAAAGACAAAACTTCAGTTTGGTTTTTTGTGAGGATCTTACAACTCAAGCTTTTCTCTCAAATACTAGGTTTAAAGGCATTTGCCATTGCTAAAGCTCCAAGGTAAGATATTTTAAAATCAGAGTTATTAACCTGTGGAATCAGATGAAAATAGTTTGCAGTAGAAAGATATGTTTTGTTTGTTTGTTTTATTTTGTTTTTAAGGAAGTCTTAATGTGCTTAAACCTTATTGGATAAGTTTCCACAAAGGTAAACTTGTCCTCCAATGTTGAAATCACTGATATATATTTCTACACAAAGACCAAAACATAAATGGAGGTTAAGATAAAAAGTACAGTATGTGCAGTGTGCAAAATAGGTATTTAAAGGTCAGCAAATTGATGTTCAGTTATTACTCATACAGGTGAACAAATTGATGTTTAGTTATTGCTCATACAGGAATGTACCTGAAAATGACTTGTCACAGTTTGTGAGAAAAGACAAATAGGGGGCATGCCTTTGGAAAAAGGACAAGAATGAGGCCAGGCATGGTGCCACAGTCCTGTAAGCCCAGAACTTGGGAAGTAAAGGCAGGACCAACAGTTCAAGGCCAGCATTGGGTACAAAGCAAGTTCAAGGTGTCTGGGTCTGAAAATAACAAAAGTAAAATTAAAAGGAAGTAGGGCAAGAAAATATGTACACAATTAATTCTAAGCAATGCTAATAGGGTTAAACAAATTTATGTGTGAAGAGTATACACATGGTTATATTGCTCTTATTGAAATATATATATTACATATATATATATATATATATGTTATTAGGTTATGAAAACTTCAGATTAGTCTTACTCATGACAAGGTAGATTTGCATAACCTACAAGCAGGAGAATGGTATGTTTTATCAAAAGTACTTGAAGTGCAGAAATTTAATAAGAATAGTAGAAAGTTCTTTTGAGGATGGAATGAGGTCTACATATTATAAGCAGTATTAAGTTACTATGTCAAAATCATGGATTTTTTTTTTTGTTTTAAAAACTGGAAGAGTTAGTCTCTACTGATAGGAATGACCTTGAGGAGACAGGCTCTTTTTTCTGCCCTCATATAGATGCTGGCATGCTTTGCCAAACATGGGAAAACATGGGCTTTAATAAATCCTTGTCATTTGGACAATGCATTCCAGTTATTTACCTCCATGAAGATCTTTCTTTGGCTAGATGATTAACAGATTTCACACAGTTGCCCACTGGGAGTTCTCTGGGAGAGGAATTAATCTCCAGCAAATTTACTAAGTTGAATCACAAGCATTAGGTCTAGTCACCTTCTTTTTCTCTATGTATTCTACATTAAATCCGTTAGAAAAATTATGATGCATTAGTCTTTAATTTTGCACTTCCCCTTCCCTACTACTGTGCTGCCTATGTTAGGCTTATACCTTTTCTTGCCTGGACTGTAAACATAACCTTTTCCTGGTCCTCCCTCTGCCATAGTTACCTCATAGGACTCCCTCTGCAGCCAGGATGATTTCCTTAAATGCAAAGCAGATGTCTGTATTTTCTAGTCTCATCTAGTGATGCTGTAATGGCCTTTACCAACATATTGTGCTCCTTTTCCCTTTCTGTGCCTCTGGTAGCTTCTATTGATGTTCTCTTCTCTTATCCAAACACCGATCTTTTTTTTCTCCAGCACACCAGGTGAACAGACTCTCCAACAGGGGCTTGGTAGTTAATGTTCCAGGGTGTACTCCCCAACATTTACTACTACAGTAACTGTCAGACTATCCTGATGATATAAAATCCACCCTGCTCTATTTACCCACCTTGCACCTTCTGTTTCTCCTTTGCACTTATCCATTGACTTTATTGTTTTCTTTTCCCAATAGAGTATGGACACCTCAGAAGGCAGGACTGAGATCTGTTTATTGCTCAGTTGTCGGTTTTGAAAGAATTATATTTCAATTCTTGAAGATATATGAAGATTGGCCTCCAAAAATAATTTAGGTTTATGTTGATAACATCAGTATCAGTCTGATTTCTTTCATGTAGATTTCCAGTGAATCACTCAACACCTATGCTGCCAAAATCACATGAAAAGGAAGAACACCTTCAACAGTAAAGTTAAGTCAGAACTAGTGATGGCACTTTCCAGAAATAGTGAGAGCTCTACTGAGAAAATAGAAATGAAGGAAGGACAGGCACAATCTGGCACCTCATACCAAGCGTATCTGGGAGAAGTGGTCTTGCTGTAGTTTGCACCTTCATAGTTTCCCAGATGGCAGTCACTGTATTAAAGACATGATCCATGATGATGCTATTGAGAGACTGTTATGAAGCAGGGCCTCCTGGGAGATTTAGGTCATTGGGGGTGTGACTTTGAAGTACGCTGTGAGAGGCTCCTTCCTCCTCTCTTCTGTTCTCTAGATCCTGCTATAAGAAGTCTCTACTCTGTCAAGCATTCCTGCCAGGATGTGACTGAACACCACAGGCCCAGAGCAACAGAACAAGTGGGTTATGGATTGGAACCACAACCACTGGGAGCTCAAATACACTTTGCGTTCATTACCTTAGGTATTTTGTTATATCAGTGAAACACTAGTCTCAAAGATATCTTTGATGGTATGTGCCTGGATAGCCTAGGACCTAATATGGGGCCAAAGCCAAAGTAAGTATTTTCAGCTGCTATACTTTATTATGTGGGACATAACTGTAAGTCAGACAGAAACAATAGGATCATTTATCTGAAGGAACATGAAAGTCTGGTCTACAATTAGATTCTTACATTGACACATACTACAAGTATAACAATAGATAAAAGAAAACGTGTTCACTTCCTCACCTTCTCTAGCCATCTACTTTCTCAGTTGGTTAAATAAATGTACAAACTAATTTACACTTTTCCTCTTTTTACAGATCACAAAGATTCAGAAAGGGATGTCACAATGTCTAGTAGGCCCAATTAATAAGGCTTCCTTATATAGTGAAATAAACAGGGACAAAAGAGGTCATTATCAAACACACAAAAGTGTCTTCCAAGTTGCAAGTAAAACACAAATATTAGACTATTAAAATGAATGCACTAAATAGTAGGGAAATTTAGAAAATATTTTCTATTCAATTCAACAAATACATGAGATAGTGTAACCAGAAGCATCATGAAGACTATTTCTCATTTATTGCAAGCAAATGACATTTCTTCACAATAATCTAATATCTATCTTTATTTTCTCTTTTCCTGCCTAAGCTTAAATATGTGGCAACTGGCAATCACAATATGTTGCTTCTAGTTAGGCTCTTCTGTCAGCTCAGTGTTACGTAAAATGTGTTCGCCATTCTAATTTAGAAAACTAAGAGAAAACATTCTAGGAAACCATTGGATGAGTTATTATGAAGCTTACACAGTGAGATATATATACACACATTTTCATTTCTCTTCTTTTGTTTCCCTGTCTTTTGTTCCTGTACATTCTTTTCTGCATTATGTATGTTCATTTTTCCTTGCCTCGTAGCAACATCTCTGGAGTGTGCATGCTGTATTTTCTCATTGCAGTTCCAGTCTGTACTTCATACAGCATGAGTTCACTGGGGCCCTACCACTTATTAAATTATTCTCCACCTAGGTCCCTTGTCTTTCCTCCTCCTCCTTTTCTGTTTCTGTTTTTCTTATGAGGCAGGAGCACTACGGCTGGCCTTGATAGTGTAGAAATGGTCGCACCTCACATCCCTTGTATCGGTACACCCAGTTTTGTCTGCATCTTTCAGATCTTGCATTCTTTCAGGTGACCCCCTCTTGACTTTTTGTTGTTTGTAATGTGAAGATAACATTTGTCCTTTAGGGAGAGCATATTGTGGAGAGGGGGTGCTTGTGGGTGCTGTCTGTGAACTCCAACATTACACTCATGAGCCACTATCTGTCAAGAAAATGGCAAAGAAGTTTGAAGAAGCAAGTGTGAAGAAGAAAAAGAATGATTGTCTGTGGAAAGTGTGTCATAGTTCAGTTTCTTCCCATGCAGGAGCCACACCTGCTTTACAGACAGGGCTCTCTACTTTCAGGCACCAAGTTCATTTTCTTAACCTCAGTTTGTCACATTTTTTTCTAGAAACACTGATATTGAAAGAGGGTAAGGATGTGACACAATTAACATAATGCCTAATTGGGCTGCTGAGGAGATGCTAATACACACTGCATTCAGGATCTCCCAAGGGAGTGATGAGAATTGAAAAGCACAACTGAATGGTATAGTTGAAAACTCTCCATTACCTATGCACTTACCTTTCATCTTAGTTTTCTTTACAACTTCTTCTCTTCATTTAGGAACCTTGTAAAGTTCCTAACAAAGGTGATAAGAATTTCCCTTTTGACATTCAGAAACTGTCCTATGTTTTAAAGTATTTATGGAGAGAAAATAACTCAGGATGGTCACTGAAGCGGACTCATTTCAATTCTGAATGCATGTCTAAAATCTTCAGTTACTGAAATGAATAACATACCATAATTTTGCAAATAGAGGTGACAAGTGAGGTTTGGAGTACCAGAGTGAGAACTGAGTGCATGTTACATATATTATAAACAAGGAAAAAGTATTAACCTGATAGCTATTATTTAAATTTATATTTCAGTGTTACTTTGAATAAGACAGATTTTTTTGTACTTTGTATTCTTTTTATTGCAAGGCTAATGTCTTAAATTTTGATACTTAGTATTTTTACATATGTCAAAATGCATTCTAAATCATATATAAACATGTCATTTGCATGCTGATTAACTGTCACAATTTTCTCTTAATGAGCTCATAACATAAATTGCAGCTGCACAGATCTCTACTCATACCCAAAGTTACTGTAAGATAGTGATTTGTTTTTCTGAAGAAAATCTGTGGCTAATATGTAAGTTACACATTTTGCTTATACATGCATAATGGTTGTTAAATTGTGACTTTATTTATACAGAGAGCTTGAATTTTCAGATCAAGAATGCCAATACAGAAAGGTCCAGCCAATCTGAAGTGCAAACTTAGTGTGATCAAATGAAACACATTGGAGTCCTGAAGCTAGAAACTGCACTGTGGCATTACCAACATGGAGGTAGGCAAGGGAGCTGTTTCTCACAGAATTCTGAACTGATATGGAAATAAGTTGAGTGTAAGACAACAAGCACCAGCTCATAAACTCTATCAGCAACTCTGCAAACTTTTGTTCAGAGACCTCCAGAAACTTAACTGGCTTTGTCCTAGCTATTGATGTTCATGTCTATTCCAGTTCCCTGCCAAGTTTCAGAGGCTCCAGAAAGTTCCAGAATGCTAAAGTTACTGTGTCCTCTCAGAACTAGGCTAGAGTGAATTCCAGCTCTGAAAACCATCCAAAGAAATGCTTAGTCTCCATGTTCAAGTGTGCTTAGGGGTATCCATGCCAATCTGGTAATTCAACACCTTCTCACCAGATTCCCAGGGCAAGTAAGGCTGCTGGATTTGCAGCCTTCATTCTCCAAAGAAGCAGATCCTGATATACAAGAGAGTTTATCTTGGAAGTCTGTACTCTTTCATTCACATATTTTTTAAAAAATAAAAGTTCATAATAAGCCAGTAAGATGGTTCAGCAGGTAAAAGCACTTTCTGTCAACACTGACAACCTGAGCTTGGTCCTCAGGGTACACATGATGGAAGGACAGAACCAACCTTCAGCAAGTTGTCCTCTGACGTTCACACTTGCAGATGGCACAAGCATTCTTCCCCTCCTCCAACATACAAATAAATAAATAAATATTGTATTATAAATGGAGTTTTTAATTGGTGTAACAAACACCTGGAGTCAATGTAGAAGAAAATGCTGAAACATCAGAGAGATGGAGTAAGCTACGGCCACACCTTATCTCCTTAGCATCTCATAAGACAAGAGAGGAAGCTCCTATTTCTCCTTGATTATATCCTGTTTCCACCCAGCTAGCTCACTTCCTGTCTATCTGTACAGACCTCCAGACCTCTATGTTTAGCTAGTGGCAAATTCCATTCAGTGACCCCCAGCCAGGTTTTATTTGTACAAGCAAGATATCACCACACTTATAAAAATAGCCAGAAATTTTCCAGCTAAAGATATATTTTATACTATTTTATCCCAACATTAAGAAAAATTACATGGTGTAGCTTTGCCTACAGCTTGAACTAGTATACCTACAGCCTGATTCTAGGGTCACAGTTTTGCCGCCTGTATTTCCTCTGTCTCCTGCCTTCCTTTCCTTATCTTCTTCCATTTTCTTCAGGCCAACCTACTTCTTGATACCTGGATGTTTCTTGATCCATTTGTTTTTTTTATCATATGTATATGCTTTTATTTTTCTCTCAACCTTCTATATTTTCATTTTTCTCTTATTTCGCTTTATGTATTTCCTTTCTTCCTCCTTCACTTAGAGGAATATGGTGTGTGTGTGTGTGTGTGTAGGTGCTTCTAGTATCATTCTAAAGATGGATACGTTTAACTGAGTCTATGACTTAAAAACAATCAAACAAAGGAGGTGTAAGCATGATGGGTAGATGAATGTGCTAGTGTGTGTGACTACATGTGACACCTGTGTTTTCTTGCTCTGATAGCTGGCTAGATCACAGCAGTAGTCTAAGACAGTGCCAGCTGTCTCCTGTTTGCCCTTCCAGATCCACTTTCAGTTTCAGTAGTGCACTTACTCTATCAATGGATAGGTGATGGACGAACCTGTTAACTCCTCCTGATGAGAATTCATGGGCAGATCCATGTGTTTAAATCCATTACATCAATCCCATCAAACGGCATCAGATTAATCTTCATCATGTGTATTTAGGTTTAGGCTTTAGCACGTGGAGCCAGGGGAAGGTACAGGAAGAACATTTTTCCCCTGTGAAAATGGGCCTCCTTTCCCCTCCTGAATCCTGGTAGCCTCTGTTTCCTTCATCTTGGTTCCTATATGGTCACTTGAATTTCCCAGGCACCTTACTTTCTGCTTACATCTTGATAAGCCAACTTTCCTCCATGTATCATAGTTTGAGTACATATTTTCTATTAGAGCCTTGGTGAACACAGCTATATCAATTTCATTCATTCATTCAGTTGTTTGAAAATATGCGTACTAAGTGGCAGGAATGGAACCAGAATGGAACATGTGTAGAATGGTCATGAACTATCATCATAGCCTTTGATCTCAGAGAGATTAAAATTTAGACTATATCCATCTACCTTGGTGGGTGAGCAATTTGAATGGTATGGTAATTTTTAATGATATATTTGACCTAATGTAGCTCAAGCTTAATATAAATATCCCCTCAAGCATTGCACATGATTGCCTTTTCTTAATATACTTTATAACAGACGTGTTGAAGAACACATGGGAGTAACAGGTGCAGATATTTTCAGATAAGAACGTAGTAATTAGCTACTAATGAGCTCCACCTGGATAGAGACACAAACCAGTTCCCTACTAACTTTTCCCAAACAGACTAGTCCAAAAGTGTGTACATTTCACAGTGTAGGCCTTCCCATTAGAGGTCTATTTTTGTCACCATTTCTTTGTAAGGATTTCATATTTCAATGTGTACACATCTAATGAATTGCCGTTATCAGAGAAAATAAATCCACATAAATTTTCTTGAAACGTAATCCAGACACCATATTCATGACAACCGCTTCTTGATAACCACTGGCAAATTAAAAATTAGTTTTCCCCAAGGGAGTCTAACTGGGGAAACAGACGTCTCTTACGGGTAGGCTGCAAGTCCAACAGTAGATGGCCATCACAAAAAAACTCATAAGCATTTTTGGAGGTTCCTTGTCTCATAATGTTGAGTCAGGACATGTTTTTTTCACTTGCAGGTTCCTTGAATATATTTCGTGGCTTCTGGTTTTGTGTTGTTATGAGATTCCTGTGTGTACACGTGTGTCTCTGCGTTTGTACGTGTTTCCTGTACTTTTTCTCTGGCTGTTTTTTTCCTGCTTGTTTGTTTTTTCCTATCCTGACTTTTAGTTTTTGCTTTATTTCACTTCATGACTATTCTTTATATGCCTGTTTGATTGCTAAGGAGAGACAGAGAGGGTGGGGATCCAGATGGGAGAGGAGGTGGGGAGGAACTGGCAGTGGAGGGGGAGGGGAAATCATAATCAGAATATATTGGGTAAAAAATATATTTTCAATAAAATAAAAAAACATACTTAGCTTATAAAGAAATTTTCTTAAGCATATTGTTGATGTCAGGGAAAATATAGCATACATTCAGTATGTCTGGACATAGAGTATAGCAATTGTTGGTTGTCAAGTCTCTTTGTATTCCTGCTGTGTGGACAGTTTAAAAGATCACTGTTTTTGTCCTTGACCTACAAACCACAGAATCAACTGACGGGGGCTCACAGAAACTCACAGAGACTAAACTGACAACCAGGGAACCTCAGTGGGTCTGAGCTAGGTGCTCTGCATATGTAACTTGGTGTTCATGTGGGAATCCTGGTGGTGAGAGCAGGGGTTGTCTCAGACTCCTTTGCCTGCTTTAGGGACCCTTTTCCTGCTACTGGTTTGTATTGTCCAGTATTAGCCTGAGGCGAGGTGCCTACTCTCATTGCAACATGATATACCATGTTTGGTTGATATCCCTGGGAGGCCTGTCCATTTATGAAGGCAGAAGTAGGAGGAGTGGATTTGGGTGAGAGGGGAGGTTGGGGGAGGGACTGGGAGGAGAAAAGGGAGGGTAAACAACAGTCAGGTTTTAATATATGAGGGAAGAATTAAAAAAATCACTGTTTTAGATAGAGAACACTAGACTTCATTTGCTCCTACTACAGACATCAGTCAGAATAAAATATGATACTAAAATTTTTATGTAAAGGGAAAGTAGATAAAACATCAGAAAAATCTAGGAACAAAGGTTTACTTGAAGAAAATAGAAAGTATTGATTCTAAGTTCCCAGATGTCCAAGTTAAAAGAAGTGTGCTGGATTTCTTTGACTAATAGAAGAAAGAGGCAAACAAGTTATGTTGTCATTAATTTCTAGGTGTTGGTTATTCTGCCATTATATGTCCTATATATGTTGCCTCTCCTCTCATGCATGAGTCTCATCTGAGAACATCTGCCTGGTTTTCCTGGTTCATCCTTTAAGTATATATATGTTTCTGTATGATTTCTCTATGCTTATCTACTCTAATTGTTCCATATGTTTTATCTCCTTACTAACCACATGTCTAGATGGGTCACATGTGACCTTATGAGCCCTGTGTCTTACCTAGGGTTTCTGTTGTTGTGAAGGGACACCATGACCATGGCAACTCTTTATTATTTTTCCTTTTAAGTGAAAAAAAGTATTTTTATTTAAATTAGAAACAAGCTTTTTTATATGTTAATCCCAGTTTTCTCTCCTTCCCCTCCTCCCCCAGACTCCACCAATCTCCTACCGCATCCTCTTTCTGCTCCCCAAGGAGGGTGACACCTTCCAGACCATGGCAACTCATAATAAGGAAAAACTTTTAGTTAAAGTGGTGGCTTGCATTTTCAGATGTTTAGCCCATTACTATCATGGTGTGACATGGTGTCATGCAGGTATACATGGTGCTGGAGAGGTCAGTTAGTGTCCTACATCTTGACTTGCAGGCAACAGGAAGTGGTCTGAGATCTGAGACATTGGTCAATAATTTGAGCATATATTAGACCTCAAAACCCTCCGTCATGTGACACATTTCCTCCAACAAGATCATACCTCCTAAACCTTGACAATAATCCTTTTAAGATGCCACATTTATTTTAAAGGTAAGAAGTGTGTGACAATCCCTAGAAGCCCCCCCCTCCAGTAAATGATTTGCACTAGTCATTTGCACAGAAATATTCTGTCTCTAGAGATTTCAGAAAGGACTCTGAGCATTTCTGTGCTTTGCTTTTCTAGTGCTGCATCTACCTGCTCCACATAAATGAGAAGCCAAGGAAGAGGATGCTGTCACTTCTCTCCACAGTGTATCAGCTCCTAGAACAATACCTGCTGGCACCACACATGCCACCATGTTGGAGAAATGAGTGCCTGAATCAAACTATGAGTAAAGTCCAATAATAAAGTGCATGAGCCCTGACTCCCCTACCCAGTGGACTGCACATCACTGAAGATTACATACATTGAAACAAGGTCTAAAATGATAATGCTAATAATGACTAGGATTCTCCATTTCCCCACCAACCCAGAAAACAGAATTCAAAGGTTATGTAAATAGACAAAGATATATATTTTAATGGAGAGTTCAAACATAGTTAGACTGCCATGTTCACAGTCTGAAGGATAGACTAGCAGAGTATGGAGATGAAGGATAAACTGGTGTCACAGCTGAAGGCCAGAATGCAAGATTGAGGAGACTTAGACTTTTGTTAGGGTCACACTTTTGTTTCAGTCAAATCTTCATCTCACTGAAGTGGCTGACTTGAATTATGGAGGGCATGTAGATGAACTCAAATACAGACTTAAATGTTAGTTTCATTCAGAAGTATTATCACAAAATGCTTTTTAATCTCCCCATGAAAATCAGTGTCACAGTTTCATCTTGGTGAAGTAACTTACATCAGAAGGCATTCTGAAATGTAAAAATTTAAATGTTCTGTGGATATTAAATGCACAGCTCTTCGTTTGCCATTAGTCTTCGTGAGGTAAGTAAAATAAACAGACTGCCATAATCATTGAGCTTATTCACATGCATATTACATAGACATGCTGATAATTTCATGTATAACATGAAAAGAACACCTCCTCCAAGCCTTGGCACTCAGTGCCACAATTACACATTTTTTGGTACAATATTTTCCTTAATCAGCTCCATTCTATCTTATAAAGGTTGGACTTTGCCAGAACAGAGAGGAGTTTTTCAGAATCTCTTTAATTTGAATAAGTAATTGTAATATCCAGATCCTCCATTTCTTTATTTCTGATACTAATGGAATAGCTTTCATGCTGTCACAATGCTATGTGATATGATTGATAGGATGAAAGGAAACATCAAGAACAAGTGGTGACAGAATTCAGAGCCAGGGAAAAAGAACAGTTACAGAAAGCAGGAGGTAATACAGTGGATTCAGGAGACTGCTACAGCTATGTCCTTGCATACACACCAACATTCCTGCAGGATGATACAACCTGAAGAAAGGAAGGATATAATCCAGTGTGGGGTGTTTCCTCTACTATCATCAAAGGACACAGACACAAACACACATAGACACACA